>CAJNSZ010002255.1:0-16758 GCA_905329745.1 Rotaria sp. Silwood2
AATTTGGAATCGAATAAAACATGAAATCAACGTAAAATTATTCATTCCAAATTGCTACCGCTTTTTTCTTAATTGGCTTAATTTTCGGTATCAATTCGTACATAGCCGAAAAGAATTTCGTCCTTATTGTGGATAGAACTGTCATCTAAAATCTGTTATTGTTTTCCAAAAAGGATAGGAAAGTAACTGAAAATTTCATGTAATTACAGGTTTTATCAAAGTAAAAAGTTTTTGTTATTATATTCTTTTTCCAAAATAGAAACATTAAGTTTTTTTTTGTATAAAAGTGGTAATCAATTGATATTTATTAATATCTCGATGTCATTGAAATTTCTTGTATTATGCAGATTTCCTGATCGCTTTGTTCTTTCTGAATTGAGTATTATTCTCTGTGAAAGTTTTGAATTTTTTTGGTTATAATGGAAACAGTCAATGACATACAATGAGAAACTAAGCGGACACGAACGAAAGTATTCCTTTCAAAAGTTCAAATATTAGAATAAATACATCTATGATTAGTCTATCTTACGTTGAAAAAAAATGTTCATAAATTCAGCACAACGCCGGAAAAGCTCATTTTTTATAAATTTGCTCATAAATTGCTATTTATAGAGAAAGTTAATTCTGCGACCAACTCAACGGAAATATTTCAAAAATAAAAGCTATCAGAAACGAATGACTGTCTTATAGAATCCATTGTGATAAAAAAATTATTTTGATTCAACTCAAATTGGAAAAGAAAAAACTTGGTTATCGAACTAAGAGTGGTTCCGAAAATTGGTCATTCAGTACTTTGCATACCTTACAAAGAGTTTACATTCGATTGGCCTCAAACTTTTACCAATATATTCTTCTATGCGTGATCTATCATGGTCTTAGCATAATCTTACGTCGATGAACCTAGGCTGTGTTAGGAATCTTCCAAAAATCCAGACTTATGCTCCAGAGTCCCTATTTTCTCGATTATCATAGCATTGTGGCGCAAAACTAAGGTGGTATTCGGAATCAGCTCATCGAGTTGCATTGAACCATATATAATAAAAAGCGTTTATTTCAAAAACATGTTTTTTTTTACCGCAATGCAAGAAAAAGCTTCGAAAATTAGTCATATCGTATTTTTCAACCGGTAGAAAAATTTTTGATCCAATTGATCGTAAAATTTTCTAATTGTTCAGTTATGTGTAGTCTGATGTTATCCAGAGTGCCATCGCGCGCAGATGAGAACAGTCAGTACTAGGTATTTTCGTAAAAATCCAGGTTTTTTCTCGAAATCCATATTTTTCCGATTACGACAACATTGTGACACGAAATGAGTGTGATATTCGGAATCAGTGCGCAAAACTGCATCCGATGATGTAGGACACAAAATATTTTCTAATAAAAAACTTTTTTCGAAAATCTCGACAAGGGTCTCCCTCAAGTGTTTCACCATGAAAAGTTTTCTTTTCAAAAAATGCTTTATTTTCGCAAAGTCAATTTTCAGAGTGACATATAAACACTTCTGAGTAATGAAATCCCATTGCAGAGCAGAAAAGCTATATGTCCTCCTGCTTCATTTAGGTTGCCCACTATGTGGATGTTGGTGTGAGAGATAAAAATATCCACACTTCACATCCAAACCCTGCATCTTGCCTGAGTTTCACTCAAAATGAATTAAATCTTAAAGCAGTACTCGAACTGAATTCCAAGATCGATTTGACATAGTTTTCGTGTCCTTGGATAATAATCAAGGGTCTTTAGGAGAATATTTAAAGACTATGTCATGAAAGGCTGCACGTCATTCAGATAGGTTAACATTTTCAGAAATAGGAAAAAAGTCGTATTTTCGATAAAAAATATTTTGAAAGTTTGTTTTTGAATCTCAATGAAAATATTTTCTAAAACTATCTCTCAGACTTTTAATGTGACACTTCATGTTTAGTTATAATCTTTCAATTCATTCAAACTTGAAAATTGTATCTTGGTGACGAAACTATTTATCTGTTATCATGGTTTGTGTTACACAAACCTTTGAAATACAGTGACGCATTTACAGATAAACATGAGTAATGTTAGCTTTCTATCTTGCATAATAAAAGGGCTCTTTTTTCTTTGTCGTGTTTAGAATCAAAAATGACTCTTCTGACAAGCGAAAACAACGAAAAGGTAGTTAATATTGGCAGTCTTGGACGCTTTATGGTAGTAGAGAAGAATGATGGAAAATGCAACATGAAATGGCTGGTTGGTATACAAATCTGTACTATTGTTCTAATTCTATTGATGATTGGAGCATTTTGTTTTGTTGCTTATCCAATAACTAAAGAAGTTCACATTCTTAAAAATATTACGCACAACTTTCAACAAAAAGAAAACATTGTGACCTTATATGCTCTGGACCCACTAGCTCGCACGTTCTGCTTCGATGACGGGAGATATGGCCAAATTATTTCAAACTGGAGCATTTACAACAGACGCACTGATATTGACTTCAACACTTATCATAATGGCAGCTTTAGTGTCGGTATAGAAGGTGCTGAAGTTGGCACAATTATCGATCTGGGTTCTAGCGAAGATCTTCAGAAAAAGTACAAGTATCAGGATACAGTGGGAAACGGTCAAGGATTTGCATCAATCCACCGAAAAAACAAAATACTCCTGATTCTTAAGGGTGTCTCATATAGCAACAATTTTCAACGAATGGAAGAATCCGACGAGCTGTTCGGAGAAGGAAAATCAACAGCAAGTGCCTCTGTTAATCTTGGACATATGTATGTCCTCCGAATTACTGACTCCTATAATTCTGCTTTCGAGCGCATCGTCAAAATGTTAGTGATCGCGTACAAAACTAACGAATGGGTTACGATTCGATGGGAAGTGTTAGTATAGTTATATGAATACCAGTACTGTTGATTAACATAACATACCTAACGTAGCATCATTAACGCTCGTGGAGTCTGAGATTCCCAGGTTCAATAAATCGTAATGCTTAATTTCAATCAATAAAGACATTGTAATTTTAAAAAATTAAAAATAAAAGTCTATAAATCTAAACTATTTGTTTGTCTTTCATTCAAGATGAGAAACTTAGAGTGGAAAGTCAATGAAAGTTATATTGGTCCAATGTGAAAGCCTATGAAACGAAATGGAGGATGTCCAATCGATTAAGATTGTGCACTGAAGGAAGACAGTCTTACTGCTACAAGTTAGCCTAAGTTGATAGTAATCGTCCGTGAGCTATTGGATCTAAAGGAAACAACAAAGTTTTAAAATGTCCTTCAGACACACATTACCACGATGACAATGCCATTCACAAAATGAACATGTTCATGGCTTGCGATAGACTGGCAATATCCTGGAGTTTGCTGATATCACACGTCATTTTTTGTATCCAGTATTTTTGCTTCGCTCTCTGCCGATAATCGAGCAATCGTATTATACAAATCATGATAGTTCCAATATAGTTTTGCCAATAATTTTTCATCATATTCATTCTCATCGGTAAGTTTTAAAATCTCGTCGAAATACGGCAATGGATATATGAAATTTAATTTCTCACTCATATCGATCAGTGTTTTTGCTATGAAGTAATAGTCACAATGCTGACATGAATATGGTATACTATGACAATTTCAATCAATCTTTTGCATGCACGTAAGATATCATCGATAGTAATTAGTTTTGGTGAAATGACAGCAATTCGACGAATAATATTTAAAGAAAATGAATTGATCGGTTAATTAGCCTAGCAACCGGCTGAATCGAGCAATTTGAAAGCATGTTCCATTCCAATTATTCCTGCCTTTTGGTCCGGTAGAGGATAAGATATCATAGCATGCAGTTATATTAGATACAACCATCCAGGAGGATCGTCGACTCATTGAGTGCCGCGTAATCGATTGTTCAAAACGAAAAAGAAACATTGATGAGTATATGACATTGATGTTTCTTTTTGTTGAATAGTTATGATCTGAAGGTGAGCAGAGGATCTCCGTCTTGCAGGGACATGCCCGAAAGGAATGATCAGTTTTCGAAATTTAAAGTTTTGGTGGCTATGATTTATTGCTACTGTTGGCAATCGGAGTTGATCAGATTTCAAAACTATCAATGTTCCTATCCATTGACTTTCATCAATATACATATCAGAATATTTGCGTAAAGTAAAACAAGGATGTAGGATATGGTTGCGAGAGATAAGAATATCCACAACCACCCTACGTGTGTAGATCAGAATTTTTTGTAGAAGAAATATAATTTGTAGACTTTCTTCTTTTATTTTCATATAAACCTACGAGTTAAGGTCAGCAATAGAATCGATCTCGATTTTTCACAACTGGTACCAACACCTATTTGAAAAGACCAAACTGGACCGAACCGATCGTCGATACATCACTCGATCTGAAGTCCATACCGTCACTGGACTCACGAGTGATCGTGCTATTCTTAGATAGTGATATTTGACATCGTCAAAAGAAGACCAGTCAGTCTGAAATCGGTACCGGTGCTGGCTTAATTTCTGATCAGAGTAACAAAAATTCTGATCTTCAATAGATACCAAACATTAATACATTTCACATTAGTTATATTATTAAATATAAATGAACAATAATATCGAGTAGTATGTTACTATTTGCATTTAATCATTTGGAACAATCTTATAGAAAAATACTGAATTTAAACAATTTACTTCAAAGTCTGAAAACTTGTTTCTAATTAAAATTAATTAAGAAATAAAAAAACTTTCTGAAATCTCATGATAAAAACTAAATTGAATATTTGAAAACCTTGATTGGATTAATATTTCTATTTTTTCAATTTCTCTACTAGTTGAAAAGATTACAATTCAAGTCTAATGAAGGAAATAGAAAGATTGCATGATAACTAGATGATCACAAACAATTTATAGGCTTGCTGTTTTCTTCCAAAAAACACAGCATATCAACGAGAATATTCAAAGTTCGCTCATTATTTTTTAATTAACAGGACATCATTTTCTATAGCTGTGTCGCAATCAAATGAAATTCATTGGCTAAGAGCCAGTTACGTACTCAACGAAGCTATTAGACAGACCTGGTTATCTGAATGTCGAATATACCAAGACTGTTTCAAATCGCTTTTGATTTTGATATTAATCTCTGTCGCATCATCGATACCATTATCAATAGTAGCTATTTTTCATCTTTTTTTTTGACTATAAATGCATGTGTATTTTTCCGACATATATTTGCCATTTTCTGCTACTTATTTTAAGTTTCACAACAGTGGTGTTGATGATATTGATTCTATCATAGAAATCTTCGAAATCTGTAAAATCTTAGAATCAATAAACGAAGAAACATGATCAAAAAAGAATCAAAGCAAAAAAAGAGAGAAGTCTGTTTATTTTGTTATTTATTAATTATAAAACTTAAACTTCACTTTGTAAACTCTTGTTATTTTTATTATTGCACATTTCATATCTTATGAAAGATAAATTTCTTCTACATTCTCAATTTACCAGATATACATAACAATAATAATTTTCTTATGACTAATAATATGATTATAACAAAATTATTGCTAGAATTCAGATTAATATTTCCAGTAAGGACTGAAGATTAGTTTTCTCATTTGATATTTTGAAAACAACTTGACTTTTCTCTTTGGTCAGTTTTTTTTTCTAAGCACACGTATATGAATATGAAGAACGGTGAAAGTTAAGTAAATTGTCTCTCCATCATTAGAGATCCATACTGGACAAAAAAGTCTAAGCTATGTAACTGAAAAATACTCCGGTTCTTATTTGAGTAGAATTTCTTTGAGTTCAAAAGAATAAGTAGTTATAGGCGATAAAGAATAATTCATTGAGTTTTTTTCTTTTTTACATATTCTAACCACTAGTATAATACATTATTACATTAAACGGAAACATGAACAAGATAACGCTTTGTAATAATAAAATGATGATATAAAGTTAAAGTTACCTGAAATCATAGTGATGTCGGAAGAAAATATTTTATATGCCACGTATTTTACTAATTTTCATCGCTCAATTATTGCTTATCTCAATGTTAATATTTTAATATTACTAAAAAACTACTCCAACTGATACCCACCGTTTCAGCTCATATTAGGTTCACCAGGAGGTCTCCGTAGGATAAGAAAATTCCTAAAACGGTTTGTACCTATGGACTCTGGAGACGATTTTTGATCATTTAACTGAATTTTTGATCCAACTTGGAATATTTACTGAGAAATTTAAGTAACGGAATTTCAGCCTGAAAATTTGTTCATAGATAGATCTGCTGATATCCTGGAAGTTTCAGCTGAAAAGAATGCTCTTCTACCGAAGTGTTGAATTTTCCAAAAAAATGTTCGTTTGTCACAGATAAAATCCAGTTTATTTCAAAATTCAACATCTTGACAAAGGAACCTTCTTTTCGGTTGAAACTTTCAGGATAACATCACAATCAGTAAATCTATATAAGGACGAAATTTTAAGTCAAAAGTTCATTATTTGATTTTTCGGTAAATTTCTCAACCTGGACCGAAAATTCAGTTCAATGATTAAAACTCGGCTCCAGAGGCCCATGGTCATGAACTCTTTTAGGATCTTTCTAGTCCTACTAAGACATCCCTGTGAACTCAATATGAGCCCAAATAATATGTATCAGTTCAGGTAGTTTCCACACGTTAGTTATTTTCACTACCAAAGTTTGAAAGTTATACATGATTATTTGTATTTTTGATGAAATGAAATGAGATCATATTTCGGAACAGTTTTTGTTCTTGGCATAAAACCATTAGGTTTCTTTAAAAATGAATAGCAATTTCATGACTGATATTCAAAGTAATTGTTCTGAAGACAAAAGTCGAACAGAATCTTCAACATCATATAAATAAAAAAGTAATTGCCAAGGAAGTGGACACTTTGTAACATCAACATTCATTTCTCGTCTATATTTCGTTCGTTCATTGAAATAACCTATCTTTTGATTATCACAGTCGAGCAAAAATTCGATTTCAAATGTCGTTTCACCTTGCATATCATGAAGATCGTTATTGAATGGCAATTTATCACCGCCACAACGAGCTATATCATTGGTATACCAACCATAAATTGATTCTTTTACTTGGAATTCTTTTTTGAGTACGGACGCAGATTTTGAGACAATATTAAACGCCATAAAATATCTTGAATTTTTCTTATTCATAATAAATCGAATTTTGTATTTGCCCGATGAATATTTCTGAACTCCACACACAAATGCATCATCTGCATCGAGTCCATGATAAGCCAAGTGACCATTCTCTGCAATGCAAACAGTACCAAAAGATTCCCCAAATCTTTCATCTTTTTCTAAATGTTGTGGCACAATTGAAGAAACAAATATTTTAGACACAAGTAGTTTTGTTGGATCTTCACTAATAATCGTCGAAGAAGAAACATTAGTAAAATCATGTTTAAGTTTTTCTAACATATCTGTCCACATACGAAGATCAGTTTCAATAAAATCATCATCTACTCGAGCTTTTCGTAATTGTTCAGTGAGATCATGCATTTCTTTTTATATGATTTCTAAAAATAAAAAACAATATTTAACAAAAAAAAATTCTTTAAAACAACTGTATTTACTTTTTTGTGAACCGATTAATATTTCTATTTGTTGTCGTGCTTCATTTGCTGTTTGTTGAATTTTCTTTATAGAGTTTTGTTCCCATTTGTCAATTTGCTCGAGAAGAGAATGATGATTATTTTCTTTGTTTTTCTGCTCCACAATCATTTGTTGCAGAGTATCATGTTCAAGAACAATTCCATCTAATTGGTGACTAAGAAGATCTCGATGTTCGAGAACATGTGGTCGACAAAATATTTGTGAACAGCCTTCACATTTTAAAATTCTGACACTCTTACAACCATGTGAAGTGCAAGGTGTTTTTGACGATGATGGAGATGCCATAAAAAACAATTCATTTTAGTCGTAAATGGTAAAAAAATGATTCAGAAGTATTTTTTTTCTTTTAATTGCGAAAACTGAATGTCAATAAAAGAACAAAAACAAATCTGTCTGGCCAAAATACGCGTGGTAATTTCTTTTTACTCCTCTGGCGATAACCATCTTACACTTAAAAACATTTCTTTGAAATCGTCTGTTTTTTTTTCCTTTGCTGTGGACAGTCTCAAATAATAACTATGATACTTTAAAAAAGTTACTTTTTTAAGAATAAATATTTCAATGTCAACAAATGTTTTTTTTTTCTTCAATACAATTTAAGGCGCACTAATTTGACAGAAATATGTATATCTTTCTTTCTTTTTTTTGAATAAATCGAACATGATAAAAACTAAATAAAATGAATATTTTAAGCTTATTAACATAATGATATGTGACAGTAATATTTATAATTTAAATCAAAATGATGTTGAAGTTGTTGTATTTAGTAGTTTCTATGTCTACTGCGTATTATAAAAGAATTTCTTGTTATGATTTTTTCGTTGTTAAAATCATCGAACAAATATTAGTAAGAATTTTTCGGTTTTAAAATAAGCGACTTATATATTTTTATTCAAAATGATCTTGCTTTTTTTATGACATATGTGTTAATTAATAATAATGAATGTTAGTTCTATCGATTGAAATCGATTCTAACACAATATATATACAGTTGGTCAAAAAAGTATCCGACCACCCCGTTTTTGTCTGTTACAAAGACTTTATTCAAATTAACCCTTTAGAAAAATGGATTCTTATCAAATTTTCAGACGATAGAGAACTTTGTTCGATCTATCCGATGAAGGTATTTTGGGACAAAAAACAGCATGTTTTGGCATTGAAAGTTAATTTTTTTCGAAGAATCATGAAATTCTCACGAAAGATAATCCTCTGTAAAATTTGGTGACCGACTCGAAGGGTATATAGCAAACTGGATGTTTATCAAGGCTTGAGTCATTAAGAGATTAAATACTCGTTGCCAGATACATAATAAGTAAATGTATATAAGCATCTCACATCATGCTCAGTGTTTATCACTTTCTTGGGTAAGAACACTGTAATAAAAACAATTCTCTTTTCACTGGTAGATAGTCAGATGTGTCCTGTATTAACAGAATAAAAAGACCAAGCTCAAATATTCTATCTAGAATTATTGACCGATTTCTTCAATGTCATCAACAGATTTTCATGCATCCACACAACTATTCACTACGGATTGAACTTTTTTTGCATATTAATATCTTATTGTGAACTTCATAATATATTCTTCACTATATAAATTCACTCTCTTTAGCGAGAGAAAGAATCCTATCTTGTCCTTTTTCTCTTTTTGTGCCATGTGATGAATGCCACTCTTATTCTTATGCAGAGATCCTCATGTTAGAAAGAGTTCGATCAACTGTAATAATCAAATTAATACTTTGTAGAACCTTCACATTTCTCGATCACCGCCTTGATTCGAGCTGCCATCGATCTAACAAGGATCTTGCAGAAATCAGGAGAAATTGTCAACCATTCCTGCTGAAGTATATCCCATAGTTGGTTTTTATCGGATGGATGATGATTTTTCATCTTCTACTTCATCAGGCTCCAAATATGTTCCATAGGATTGAGATCAGGTGACTGGACCACCCAATTCAATTTCTTGACTTTGTTCTCGACAAACCAACCTTTCACAATTTTTGCAGTGTGTTTCTGGTCGCGATCGTGTTGGAAAACAAAATTTTTAATTTTGATACTGATTGCTTAACATTGTTCTTCAGTATCTCAAGGTACTGTGTAAACACAAAGTGAAATTAGAACTAAAATCGTTTGATCAAAAGTAATTCACCCCATCTCCCGACATAATTTCATCAATTTTTACTAGATTTCCGACCCCTTTTGCTGAAAAACACCCCCAAACAAGTATCGATCCACCACTATGTGTCATTGTCGGAGTCAAACATTCTTCGTTAAAGGCCTCACCAGGTCGTCTCCACATATATTGGCGACCATCAGAATTGAAAAGACAAAACTTTTTCTCGTTGCTTCAAATCACGTTGTCCCAATATGAATCTTTAACCTATTTTCGTTCACGTGCCCAACGAAGACGCTTGACCTTATTCTGACGTCGTAGAAATGGCTTTTTCTGAGCTGTTCTTCCATACAGCCCCAACTCGTGAAGACGGTTTTGAATTATGTGGGATGCAACAGTGATACCAAATTGATTCTTTACCTAGCTGACTATCTAGTTCGAAGATATGCGACTACAAGAGACGGCTCTTCGTTGAATAATTCGATCTTAGCGGGACGACGTAACACGCGGGCGTCCGGCCCGTTGTAAATCCTTCACATCACTTGTTCGGCGATACTTCCAAATGATGTCATGGATTGTGGTTTTGGGCAATTTCAATATTTGACTAATTTGACGTTCAGATTGATGTTCTTTATAGTGTGAGATGACCAGTTCGCGCATGTCAAGACTTCATTCGCGAACCTTCACCATATTTTTATGAATGATAGATAACTCCTCCAATGATAGAAAGATGAATACATACGCTGTATTTTAGCAATGTACTCTCCTATATTCACAAGTACACGTGGCATAAAAAGAGAAAAAAGGACAAAATAGGATTCTTTCTCTCGCTAAAGAGAGTGAATTTATATAGTGAAGAATATATTATGAAGTTCACAATAAGATATTAATATGCAAAAAAAGTTCAATCCGTAGTGAATAGTTGTGTGGATGCNACATTGAAGAAATCGGTCAATAATTCTAGATAGAATATTTGAGCTTGGTCTTTTTATTCTATTAATACAGGACACATCTGACTATCTACCAGTGAAAAGAGAATTGTTTTTATTAGTGTTCTTACCCAAGAAAGTGATAAACACTAAGCATGATGTGAGATGCTTATATACATTTACTTATTATGTATCTGGCAACGAGTATTTAACCTCTTAATGACTCAAGCCTTGATAAACATGCAGTTTGCTATATACCATTCGATGCGCCGTGAGCTGCTCTACAAAACTGTATATGTGGCTTTCTAATTGGAGTCGGTCACCAAATTTAGCAGAGGATTATCTTTCGTGAGAATTTCATGAATCTTTCTAAAGGGTTAATTTGAATAAAGTCTTTGTAACAGACAAAAACGGGGTGGTCGGATACTTTTTTGACCAACTGTATATTATTTTGAACGAAAAAACATTTCGAGCTAGTGTAGCTCAGTGGTGTATGTGAACGACTTCTGATCATTGATTCATCTGTTCAAATCTGATCGTCATCGTTTAAGGTAAAATTCAATCCATCTAGCCAGGTTAGGCTAAGATCATCGATAAATGTTGACGATGGCAACTCAGTTCGAATCTGAAATGGATTATGATATATTTTTCAAAATTTTTATATTTTATATGAAACGCGTTCAGACGCATTTTTATGCCGCAAATGTTTCATCCACTGCACGTTTGTTCTTCGCGTTTTGCACGCATATTGAACGCGTTTTGAGGAAAAAATATTTACATAGATAGTAACATAATAGCTGTCCTCTGTTCACTATTTTTGCTTGAGGGTGCCTTATAAGCGAATTAAGAATATAGCTTTTTTCAGATTTTTCCGCTTATTTCATCAGAAATAACTTCGACAAGCGGTTAAACTTAGGTATGACATACAGTATATAACATTCAGTCTACATTCTAAACAAATATTAGTAATTTTCTTTGAGTTCTTCGAATTAGAATATGTTCATAAACGATTCTCTATTTCAATTAGAGCATAATTACTGATGAACATTCTTAGAAAAAATTAATAAAATAAAATATCATTTAGAAGAATTCTAACAAACAAGAAATAGCAACTTAAATTATCAATTTCAAACAATAACAATGTTTGTTTCCTTTTATCGAAACGCCTAACATGATAGACATAACACTATCCTTAGATGTCTTTAGTTTTGAATTTGAATAATAAAACGAAATGAATAGAAGAGAATTACAAACATGTTTTTTTTGGTTGTTCAAAAGCAACCATCAAAATTGGAATTCTTATTTCTGAATACGTATCATCAGCAGAGACGGGCACCGCGTGTGCGGTGACGGAGAGCGGAGCGGAGGTGGCCACGCCGCGCTCTAATGTCAAATTTGACCTAAATTTTGGCGGCCGCGTCTAGACCATATTAACTGCTTAAATTTTTTTAAGTCGAATCTCGAAAAGCAAAATCTGTTCTAATGTCTTCGGGCGATATCTGTATAGTTTTGCTGTTAAATTGAAAGTAAAAAAACAACGTGGAATCGACAATATAATTATTCTTAAGAGAAAACTAAATTTCATTAAATTCTACTCCTAATAGTTTTTAACTATCGGAACATCTTAGTTTTAGAGCATACTTTATAGAAAAGTTTACTTATCATACAAGCAAACCAATTTTTCTACGCAAACTGTGGTAATCGACACTTTGTTTTACTTTTTTTTCGACATTGAGGATAAATCAAAGTTGTTACCGGTCCACTCGCACCAGATCGGTTGAAATGATTGGATCGACTGGTGTCTACCGGTTATTGCCAGTTTAAAGAAACTTTTTGGTCAAAAAACTCACCTGTAGCCCCCTTCAGGGTTGAGTTAAAAAATGAATTTCGCAATTTTCTTGATATTTAATTTATCTTAATAAAGTATATCGAGAGTAAATTTAAGTTCTTTGATCAAAACGATTGTATTGTTTCAAAGATTATCAGTTTTATTTTCTTTTGCTTATCTACATCTTTTAAATTTTTTTGATCGCAGTTTATTTGATCTCGTGAAAAGTACAATCAAAACTGTGCTTTTAGGAGAAACTTCTCATCTCAACACGTTGATATTTTTTCTGAAGACTAAATTTAAGTTTGGACTGCCGTTCGAAGAGAAATCTTAGGTTTTTCTGTGAACTTTAGTGAAAAAATCCCAAATCTGCAGATTAGCAATCAGCTACCAGGTAGATGACCGTTTTTTTTTCGCACGAGCCACATAACATATTTGTCGTTTAGGAAACCTTAAGGGTGCAAACGACCGTAACATGATATTTCCGCCTGAAAATTTGTAAAAAATATAAACAAAAAACCGGAAAACGGTTGATTTTTGAAGTTTCTTCTATTATCAATAGTGGATGACCTAACAAACCGACCAGTTCTTGTCGGTTTTTATGGGTCTGAAAACTTTTTTTGAATCGGATACACACCGAGGGACCGGACCGGTTTGATAACTCTCCGCCGATTAGAACTGTGGAGTAAATATTTTGTAAACAAATCTACCGGCAATTTAAAAAATGAAACTCGAACGCTGAAAAGTAAAGTGAAAGAATCGAATTAATAGACTCATTCTTTATGAGATATCGTTAATTTTATCACTTAATCTTGATAATCATTTAAAACATGTATTAATTAAATCGTAATCCATGCTCATTAAAAATTAATGTGATCTCAAGTCTATCTATCTCAAAATTTAATAAATCTTAGCGAAATAACCATAAGATTTAAACTAATCCTGAACTTGAATTTATCCTAATTTAGGTGTAGAATAAATTGATACGAAAACCGATGACATATCAGCGTGTGTATGTCTAGTTGAAGTTTGTTAAAATAAGTATACTTTATGGCCTATCGAGTGTGTGGCTTCGTTCATAGGTAATTGTGAAGAAATGAGGCACTGTTTATTAAGAAATATTAGTGCAATAAGTCTATATAAAAGATCGAAAATAAAATTCCCCAGGTGCCATAAGGCGGCCGCTCCGCGCCTTGTGAAATAAGAGGCGCGGCGCGGCTGCGCCGCCGCTCAAAAACGCTTTGGAGCGGTGATCGCCTCCGCCGCTGCATGAAGGTTTACATCATCTTCCGCGCCGGCCCCGCCTCGTTCTTAGGCGCGGTGCACGTCTCTGATCACCAGCTATATTTAATACAACAGAGTTCATTTTTTTGTCTATTCCTGTTCGAATTATTCTACATAGATGAACGAACAAATAGAATTCATATATTTATAAGCAAACTCGACTAAATTTAAACGTTACAACCATTACAATAATATAACAATTGAACATTGTCACTGTGGACAGCAGAAAAGTATATTTAGAAAATAAATAGAATTGAGATGCAACTGTATATGTATATACATAATGAACATTTTTCTAACTGTTCAGAAAATTGTCAACAAGAATGAGTGTGGATAATTCATTTGTTAGTATTGTTGATCTACCTAATGAAATGTTGCTTAATATTTTCAATAAACTTAATAATTTTGATGTTTTATATTCACTGGTCGGAGTCAATAAAAAACTTGATAATGTTGCATGTGATAGAACATTTACTCAATTTATTGGTTTAACAACCATATCATCAAGTGAAAAGGATGATTCAAAAACTAATGCAACACTTGATCGATTTTGTTTGCACATATTACCTCGAATTCATAATAATGTTGAATGTCTTACTGTTGATGCATGCTTCTTGGAACGTATTCTACATAGTAACAAATATTTTAACTTACACAGAATCACTCTGATCAATCTTGATGTGAATAGGACTTCTCATATTTTTAATGGTATAGTACTTGATTTATTTACATTGAAGAAGTAAAGAAAACATTTGGTTTGTGTTTTGTTCTATGTTTTTAGAAAAGTGTCAATTTATTCTCAACTTTAGATACCAAATTTCCGAATTGGTTATAACGATTGATTATGAAGTTTCAAGTATATCAATGTTGATTTTACTCATTGATATTTATCATCGTATTTTTGTCTTATTATCAAATCTAAAGTATTTGGACTTGGATGTTAATAATACTTACCTTTTTTCTAAATCATTATTGAGTGGTTTATCTTCTACTACATGTGTTTCGTCGAGTATTACTCATTTACGTATCAAATTGCACAATTTTGACGATTGTCTTTGTCTACTTGATGGTCGTTTTAATCAATTACATACATTCATTGTCAAACTTGAATATATACATGATCCATCATTACTTAGACGTACTCCATCAGAAATCATACATAATTCGTCGATATTATTAAATAATACGGTAAAAAAATATAACACTAGAACTTTTTCATTCCAAGCTCTACTGAAAATCATTAAATTAATAATATTCAGAAATAATTCTCTAAATTATGTCCTATATGTAAAAAAAGAAAGTAGAAATAGTTTATCAATTGAAACTTCCAAACCAAGAGGAGGAATAAATTTATTTATGAAGTCAACGAAAACATATATTCGTACTCTTTGATTTGGTTTTGTAATGTTATATTAGACAGAAATAGGTTAAATATTCCATTAATATAGTCATTTATTAATTTATTTTGTTTTCAAACAAAGAAATAATGTAATATTACTTTTTATTTTTTATGCTTTTTTTTATAGAAAAATTTCGTTAAACTGAAATGTTTTTCGCTATTTATATATCTTGCAACAAGTGAATTTGATAGTCTAGTTGTCCCACTTCTTCGTCGAATGTTACATTTGGAAAAACTTACATTATCTCTTCTTGTTAGTCAACGAACTTCATTCATTGATGGTACTCATCTGGAGAATTCTTTTCTCAGACAAATACCATATTTACATACATTTATCTTCGATTTTGTTACCGAACATGTCAACATTAATGAGCAAATTAAGCCGTCTTTTGATGATATTCGACGTACATTCATTCAAAGAGGATATAATGTTGATGGCTACATTGATTGTAACAGTTATCTTCACAGGATGTGGAATCGATGTCATGTCTATTCGCTTCCGTCCGATATGGAATATATACAGCCCATTTCGCATAGTTTTCCTGGTGGCATGTTCATGAAAGTTGGCGTTCTATGTATGCGGGACGAATATGATTCTTTCGAACACAGTTTCTTTACCAAAATTTCACATTCATTTCCATTACTTCGTCGTCTGATAATCCAGAATAAAGTAGAGCAAAAAGAAAAATCTGAAAAAGTATCGTCAATTATTGAGTTTTCTCATCTCGTCGAACTTAATTGTATTCATGTCCATATTAACTATGTAGAACAATTTCTTTCCGACTTGAATACATGCCTATCTTCTCTCATCAAGCTTCATGTTCGATATGAACATTTAGTAACAATCACTGAGAATTTTAGAAGAAATGCAACACGTATCAACTGTGCAAAATTGAAATCGATCAAATTTGATGATCAAACAACAATGGCACATTCAAAAGACTTTTATCTCTATTTTCCTTTATTGTAGATGATCTTCTCATTAGATCTAGTTATTCGATTTTGTTTAATATATCAATACAAAAACATCAGAATATTTTACATCTTATGAAAATCGACACAATTTTAACCGATTTAAAAAAATCTGCGATTGTTCGTCAGTTTTTTTGGCGATTCTTTGCATATAAGTTTCTTCTAAAAAATATTCTTACGAAAAGATTAACTTGCTTATTGTTCTATTTACACCGATTGTAAAAATAACGAATCGAACTTTATTAAGTCGTTCCACATTTTTAACGACAATAATACCTGCTGGAGATAGAATTCATTTGTGTTTTTCAATAATCCAACCAAATCGAACTGATATTAATGGACAAAGTTCTACATCTACGATTAATAAAAATCGTAGATTATTATTGTGAAACATGATCCGAAAGAAATGTTGAAATGTATAGGGTAGAAATTTTGCACCCACTCCCTCCCCTCGCACAGAGCGTGACAGAGAAAATCCATACCCATCACAGGCCGTGACAGACGTTTGGATACACAATTTACGATATTATGTCACTAGAATCTCATAAAAACATATCAATTGTTTCCTTGTTGCAGTTCTGGAGGATTAAGTGGATAATGAT
>CAJNSZ010002256.1:0-16756 GCA_905329745.1 Rotaria sp. Silwood2
ATATTATTTTTCTAATACATAATAAATATATTACATAGGAATACAATGAGAGACTCAAACACTACTTTTATACATTGAATTCATTAACATGAGAAAAAAAAATCCTCAATAATAAAGAGAAACGATAAGCATAACGTAATTCCTATTTGGCTATTACTGATAAGAGAAGCTACTGAAACTTTTTTTTTTTTGATTTATTTATTTCATCAGGATTTATCAATTCAGATGATATTTTAGCATACCCACACTACAATAAGATCATAGACAAGCTTCTAGTGGATGCTCCACCAAAAGCGTTTAGTAGATCTTTTATACAAGAGATTTATAAATTACCACGATGTTGATAGAAATTTAATTATATTTCTTTTTTAAAAAAAGCATTCTGAATGGTGTAGCTAATGTTCTATACTTATGAAGTATTTAAGATCTGAGTAAATACAGTTATTTCAAATATTATTCTATCTGGATATTCCATGATACTTTTATTTTAGTCAAATCTATGATGTTATCAATTTTATCATACGACTCTTGACTATCAATTACTTTGTGTAAATTGTTTAAACACGTTTTTGGAACATCACATCTCATTGTTTAAAGAGTTGATAGTCATAGTGTTTAAACGTCGTCTGTTCTATTGCGTTTTTGGCCTGGATTTGCTTGAAAATAACTGATAAAGAATTGAGATTTTGCATTGTTTACATGTTATTTTAAACAATTAGGAGACTCTTGCCAATTTTGAACGCTGCTAAAATGAGATCCTATTAACTTCAACTGAAAAATCTTCCAATGATAGACTTTGATTCAATGGATAATTATGAATAATTTAATGTGCTTCTTTAGTAACAAACAAAATATTCATTCAGATGTATCGGCTGAAACATTGTCTTACTTTGTTGACTTTAAGTACATTTAGCGAGATGTTGTACCCCATTATCATCGATTTGATTCTCATCAAAATGCAATTGGGTTATGATCTATATGAAAAAGTGAACAAGTAAACAAGAGACAGATAAATTGAAACTATGTCTCATCAATTTCCTCATCTGGTTGATTGAAAATCAGTATGATCTTCAATAGATAAATATGCAGTAAAAAATGTGTTTATTTTGACACTATGGGTCTAAGTGTAGATGAAAAGAAGCATCGCAACTGTACCCATAGAAATATTGAAAATAGTTGAACTTTTGATTACTGCAGAATTATATAAATGACATTATTTTGAGGAATATCGAACACAAATATTTGAAATTTCCTTTTTTTTTCAAATATGGAACTCTACAACATCCGTATCTATCCATATATAGTTAATATATTCTAAAGATTTAAGCTCATATATTTTTTTTATCCTTTCAAAATTCAACTTTCAATTAAATAAAATTGTTTTCAATGACAATAGTACGCAGCAATATGTTCTTAGACAAAGTATCAACGGACATAGAAGAAGAAGAAAAAAGATTTCAACAATTATTTTCATGATCTATTTTAATCGAATGTGTAATCTGACTATTAATTAATAGCGTTGCGTGACAAAGAGAACCAACTCTTGAATATTTGACTCAATGGTTAACGCAAAAGATTTTTGGAAAGATCCATAAACATTAATCCTTTAACGGATGGTGATAAAAACATGCACTACTTTTTTGTTTTCGATTGCAGAATTATCATTAATTAGGATCTAATAATATAAATCGTGGTCTATTTGACTGCATCATCGATACTCACACAACTTACCAATCCAAAATCGATCCGTCAAAAATGTTAAGAAAATACTGAAAAAGTAACTTACTTTATTGACTTTGAGAGCGTCCGCCAAAATGCTGTGCTCCTCTATTCCCAATTTGATTAGTAGACAAGTACAATATGCTTAGTTTCTTAAGTGAAAAGTGAAAATGATTATTGAAATTGCATGACAATGTTGTTCTAACATCTATTTAAATGTAATAAGGCACAATCTATCGAATTTAGACCGCTACTTTGGTATCAGAAAGTCAGATTAAACTTTAGGTGGATTACAGAATATCTAGATGAGATTTCATGCAACTGCCAGGTTAAACATTCTTTTGCATCATTTTTAATGTTGTGTTCTCTGATTGTTTATGATCTTGAAATAAATACTATGCTGATTAAATAAACCATGAAATTGGAAGTGTTATTAACGTATAGTTAATTTTATAATTTGGTCAAATGCATTAACTCTACACACTAGAAGTTTCTTCAGATTGTTGCAATTGAATAGAAAAAGTATTAACTTATTTCAAAAATTAAAATGATCAATTCATCATAAAATTCTATTAGAAAATTTTATTCTAGTTCCAAGCTATTTTCAATGCTTTTAGATTTATATTTATTTCAGCAATATACAATCGAAACCTAATAACATAAACTTGCCTAGAAATAAATCGGCTATCTGAATAATACAGATATTTAAGTTACTTCATTTGAGACTGTCTTATTATGCTACTAAAAATATGATTATTTATATTGGAAAGTTAACAATTCAACTTTTTTTCTTAAAGAATGACCAAAAGCTTGAATAAAGCGATATTTCTCAAGATAATTTACAACAAAAGGATATTTATAAACATAATCTTTTGTTCGCCAAGACTTCTGCCAAATTCCTGATATGCGAATGATATTCAAAATGAGAAAGAATTTTTCGTTCAGATTATATGGATAAAAAAGAAGACTAAATCTTTTTGTTTTAATGGTATCATTCTGAATGATGGTGGATGATATTTTATGCTAATGAACAGTGCGAAATCTGAGTCCTTGTATAAATTGATAAATTTTCAGTGATTATCTGAACACATGTTCGAACAATACTTTTAATGAAGCGAACAGTTGCTAAACCCTAAATATTATCTGATGTCAGCTCGTCACAAAGTATAATTGAAATGTATTACGATTGAATTCGTTAACATTCTGACGTTCATGAAATCCAATAGAGAAACCTACAAAGATTTTCGAGATGATTTACACAAAATCAATTGATCTGATATTATAATAAATTAAAAAGTTCATCATTAAGAGTATTAGTCGATAATTTATTTAATATTCAATTTCGATTATATTCAATTTGAACTCGGTGTAGAATCATATCAATATGTAAAGAAGATCAAATGGGGATTTTAAACAAAACAGAAATCTAAAGAAACAAATTTCAATAGATACCTACTGTTAAATTTCATTAGAACAAACTTAAAGAGAATTATTAAGGGTGTGGGTGTGGATGTAGGTGTACATGTCTATGAAGACAATATGTACACCCACATCCACATCCCACACCCGTAATATTGTCATCTTCTTCCGACCTACTATCAAAAATCACAACAGAACGAAAGAAAAAGAAGAATAGAAAAAGGAAGAAGAATCTAGAGTGTATTCGTGTATATTTTGTAATTTGTATTTAAACTCTATGCTAATTCATTTCTATCAATAAAGTCTGAAGAAGGCAGCATCGACTTGCCGAAACGTCACAAATAGCAATAACAGTATTATTCAGGAAGAGATTTACTAGAACAATAATCAATTATGACCTTCCTTAACAAATATGAAGCGGATCAGTGTATTAATTGAAATATCTAAGGTAATTTTGAATAATTATCTTCTATTTTAATCGAACGTAATAGTGACACCGACATTTTTCGGTATCAAAGTAAGTCCTTGGATATATCCTCCAGAATTAACTTGAGAACCACCATCGCCAAAAGTTACATATTGCATAAGTCTAACGGCGATTGCTTTTAACTCAAAACGGGCTAAATCTTGTCCAATACATTGTCGATGTCCACTACCAAATGGAATCGATGCATATGGATGATGATCTTTATCTTCATTTTGAAAACGTTCTGGATAGAATATATTTGGATCAATTTTTCAACAGCGTTTATCTCGAGCCAAATTGAAAAATGAAATAAATACTTGATCATCTTTATGCAGTTTAGTATCAGTTCCAGGTAATCGATCGCCAGTAGTTAGCGTACGGACCGTACCACCGACGGAAGGAATAATACAAAAAAATTCTTGTATGACACAATCCAAATAGATCAAAGAATCGAGTTGTTCATTAGTTAACCGATTTTATCTATTGTCATCAATTTTAGCTTTGACTTTACTTTGTACTCGAGGATATTTGCTCATAAGGTAAATAAACCAAGCAAGTACAGATCCTGTTGACTCCGAACCAGCCACAAGAAAGAGAAGCATCTCGTGAAATATCTCTGTTCGAGATAGACCTTAACAAAATATAAAACATCAGAATAGAGTAAATATATGAAATATTTACCTTTCTTTTCTTCTTCTGGTTTTGTTGCTTCATGCTTTTCATCTTGTTGTAATGAGCCAATTAATGATGCAATCGAACTTATTCTTTTTCTTTGAGCAATTTCTTCCAGTGTTTTTCTTTGTTCTTGTTCAATCATTTGATTTAAATATTTACTAATAGTTACCATAGCATGACGATATTGAAAACTGAATTTCAAATAGATTTTGGTGGCGATGTGTGGCATTTGAAATGACTTTACGAATACTCCCATGAAATGGTATATAGCCATTGTAAGTTGATTTTTATTATTGATGTTCGATTCGTCTAATGTTTTCAAATCATAATCAAAACCAGTAAAACCAAAAATACCGAGTATTACATTTTGACATTGATTAACTGTATCAAGATGAATGTAATTGGGATCGTTGCCAGTTTTTGAACGCCATTGTTCGAGTAGTTTATCAGTACAATTAATGACAAAATCCAAATTGTTCAATATTCTGTTTCGACGGAATAAAGGAAGAACAATCGCTGCATGACGCTTGTACTTGGGTCCTATTATAGATATAATTAAAACAATATATATGTCTACAAATGCAATTCTCATTCTTTTTCCCTACAAAGATATTTTACGGTAACACTAACCTCTATTACACACAAGTCCGTGATGAAAAAAGAGACCATGGCGGTTGGCATTGAGATCGCCTGGATCATAAATTTGTTGATATGCGAACACATGTTGTACATCTTCAGGATTACATACAAAAATCAAATGCAGAGGTCCAAACCAAAATTGAAAGGTATCACCATATTTAGCTTGATATTGTAAAGCAATATTGCCAAAAAGTTCACCATGTGTAAAACCTGTTTGAACGATATTGCCGAATAGAAATTGAAGTAGTGTGCCAGGTATTGAACCATATAAAGTGAAATATTTCAGTTTGAAATATATCAAAACTATTGTTATTAGCAAAAGGCAAAGAATAAAAAACATATTGATGTGTACTTGTGGAGAACTTGGAAGAAAAACATGCTGAAACGGTTGATTTTTATCATGTTGTGCGCAGATAATACGAACGAAAAGAAAAGAGAATAACATGATAGCGACCACAATTACACGGTAAGAAGGTCAGGTGGACATACACGAAAGTATTCTTGAGGATGCGTGGGTGAGGAGAAGATGGTTACCCTCACCCACAGCACCTACCCTTGAGTGAAAAATGATGAAAGCGATCTAATAAATAAAGATAGTTTTATCTTTAACTAAACATTTTTAATTCGATTACTTTCGATTTTATCCTAGATTCAAAAAAAATATTTGTTATTACTGTTATATACAGAGGATGGCAAAATTATAGAAACTCCTACACTCAATGTAAAAAATTTAACTTTTCTTTTTGAGGGAAGGTCTGTTTACTCAATATATATGTTTGGTAGAAACATGAATATATATGATATACTGATATGTCTTTATTCTTTCTTTTCTTCTTTTATGCACGTGCAGAAATCGATAGAGAGAAAAAGGTGCTGTGGCCTAATTATAGAACCCGTTTGATATTTCTTTCCTTTCTTCTTTTGAATTGATTCAAAATCAACTTTCTCACTTTTTATTCACTCTAACAAACTTTGTCCAATTTCATTAAAAAAATAATGGGACGAAAAGCTGTTGATACTGCTATAAAAAGAAGCATTATTGTTCTACGCGATAGTGGTATGTCTCAACATGAAATTTCTCAAAAATTAAACATTTCTCGGCATTGTGTTAAACAAATTATTCGCAAATTTAATGAACTTCACACAGTAGCTACAAAACCTGGAGCTGGACGTCATTCGAAACTAACGGATCGTCAAAAACCAGCAATTCAATTACAACAAGTTCGCGATGATACTCTTTCCTTGACTGATCTTGTCCGGTACGTTCAAACAAATCTCAACCTAACTGTCAGTCGTCGAACATTGAGCCGTATCCTACACGAATTCGACATGATTTCCTATATTGCACCAGGAAAGCCTCGGATCAACTATAGGCAAAGGTGTGCTCGACTTCGTTGGTGCTACCAACATTTGACTTGGCCTGAAAAAGATTGGTCAAATATCATATTTACTGATGAAAGTAATTTTGAAGTATTGAATAGAAAGAATCGAATATATATACGTAGATTTCGAAATGATTTAAAACGATTCGAACGATCTCAACAGCGAGTCAATAGAGGTGGTGGTGTTGGTATTTGGTCTTATCTAACATGTCATGGTCTAGGGCCACTCGTTTTCTACGATGTGTCGTTAAATTCAGATAAATATATTGACATACTCGACAAGAATTTACCAACAGCATTTGAAAAATGTCTACCACATTCATCTCATGAAATTTTACTTCAACAAGATAATGCTCGTCCCATGTATCAATTAAAACACGAAAATATTTTAAGAAAAAACATCTTCATCCTATTCCATGGCCATCAAATAGTGGTGATTTAAATTTAATAGAGAATATTTGGTCTATGATCGATGATCAACTTCTTAAGTTTAATATTAATAATACTGAACAATTGAAAAACACAATGCAAATGGCATGACTGGAGATCTCAAATGATACAGTACGAAAACTCTTTCAATCCATACCAAAAAGAATTCGACAAATGATCAATCGTCGAGGTTTTGCTTATCGTTATTAGTCTTTCTATGTATTAAAAAGAAATAGGTATCAAAAATAAAAAGAAGAAAAAAAAAGAATCGACCGGGTTCTATAATTATGTCATAGCACTTTTTTCTCTCTATCGATTTCTGCACGTGCATAAAAGAAGAAAAGAAAGAATAAAGACATATCAGTTTATCATAGATATCCATGTTTCTACCAAACATATATATTCGGCAGACAGACCTCCCCTCAAAATGAAAAGTTAGATTTTTTACATTGAGTGTAGGGGGTTCTATAATTTGCCATCCTCTGTATATATAAGTCTTTAATAAAAGATACAGCTTGGTTAATGATTTTGAAATCAATTGAAGATTGATTGATTTAATTAAAAACAAATATATACCTCATTTTTTAGGAATATTGAGTCGAAACTTTTGCCGGATGAAAGTTAAATCGATAAATTGTATCTAATCATGTTTGACAAAACAAAAATTTGACTTTCGAATAATTATATACACATGTTCATGTGTTCGATTTTATTTTATTTATGAAATAAATCTTATCAGAAAATTTGATACTTATTCTCTTTATGATATTATATTGTTTTACTTGTTGTTTTTTATATTTATAGAATTATATTCAAATTGAAAAATATTATAACTAATTTTAAAAACTATCTTTTTAATCAGGGATGCAACAATATCAGTACCATTTGGTATTGGTTGGTATTGGCATGGATAGAAATGCCGAACTCGAAACATCTCACGTCCGACACAAGCTTAGCTTATATAGGACAGAAAGAGAGAACAGACTGTACACTAAGAAGAAACAATAATATATGGAGAATAAAAATAATGGAAGAGGCGAGAGAAAAAGCAGGCATGATGATGCAACAGTCACCACATTTCTAAGCCGACAAAAGGTTAGACGTCATGTTCAGGGTGTGAGGGTGACAGTCGGTGGGTGAGAATGATTGTCCTCATCTCACCCTCACCCTCATTTTTTCAATAAAATTGCGAATGGAAGTTTAAAGCAAATTTTTTCCAGTCTCCCTTATCCTTATAAATCGAGATCAAATGCCAATGGGCATAGTTTTCAACTCGTCTTTTAGCCATTGGACTTAAAGATCAGTTACTAAAGCTCCTCTCGCAGCGATGCAGAATTTGCCACAAAAATGAAAAATTTTTCGAACGCTAAAGTTGTTTGAAAAATTTCCCTGAATGAAAAAAAACAAAAATGGTTTTCTTGTTAGACGTGCGAAAACTTCCTCCCGGATTCAAGAAATTTCTTCGAACACTCGTCCACATACACAGTTAGATTCTGCATTTTTGTTCTCTTACCACACAACAAGTGAAGACTTAGACAAATGCAAAAAGAATCTAAAATCTTCCAAAGGCAAAATTTTTTCCCAACGTATAAGTTCTTAAAGAGGAGTTATCATCTGGTATATTAGAGTGTCTGGATTGCACATTTTCTGCTAATAAGACAAAGCTGGAAGAAAATGTGATTTCTACATTGAAGCCTATAATGCACTGTATTCAGAAGTTTTCTCAGCTTACTTTGAATGCTTAATTCGACGATATTTCTTCTGATCTTCATAGTTTAGTTTAGTCTAGATGTCCCCTTGATGTGCCCAAAGTATGGGCTCTAAAGCAGTTAAACATTTCGGATACCTGCTTCGTTAGAGACACATATCGAGTAAAAGAGATTTGTATAGAAACAATCCATCGTTATTAAAATGATACAATCGTGCTTTAAAGATAATTCTTGAAGACGAAACCAATCATATCATAGGTCAAAAGTCGTTTATATCTTTAATTTATTTGAAATGATCAATATAGTTCTGCACTGTTCAAAGCTCCATGACTATCCTTATGCCCACCAGTAACTAACACTTTTCCATTTGTTAATACGGATGCTGTATGATCAGATCGTGCCGTATTCATACTACCAGAAGTTGTCCAACTTTCTGCTAATGGATCATACAACTCAGCACTATCAAGATAATCAATGCCATCAAATCCGCCAGTAACTAATACTTTTCCATTTGGTAATACGGATGCTGTGTGATCAGATCGTCCATCATTCGTGTTGCCAGTAATGGTCCAAGTTTCTGTTGATGGATCATACAACTCAGACGTATCTAAATGGAAGCGATGAAATCCGCCAGTAACTAGAAGTTTTCCATTTTTTAATATGGATGCTGTATGCATATATCGTGCATCATTCATGCTACCAGTAGCGGTCCAAGTTTCTGTTGATGGATCATACAACTCAGAACTGTTTAGAGTACCATGACTATTGTATCCGCCAGTAACTAACACTTTTCCATTTGGTAATACAGATGCTGTATGGTCACTTCTTGCATTATTCATGCTAACAGTAGTTGTCCAAATTTCTGTTGATGCATTATACAATTCAACACTATTTAGAATAATACCAGTACGTCCACCAGTAACTAACACTTTTCCATTTGGTAATACTGATGCTGTGTGGTCATATCGTGCATTATTCATGCTATCAGTCATTATCCAAGTTTCTGCTGATGGATCGTACAACTCAGCATCATTTAGAGCATCAACGCCAGTATATCCACCAGTAACTAACACTTTTCCATTTGTTAATACGGATAGTGTGTGATAATCGCGTGTGTAATTCATGGTACCAGTAGTTGTCCAAGTTCCTGTTAATGGATCGTACAGCTCAGAACTATTCAAAGCACCATCACTCCATCCACCAGTAACTAACACTTTTCCATTTATTAATACGGTGGCTGTATGGCGAAATCTACCATGGTTCATGCTGTTAGTAGTAGACCATTCTAGATCGAAACATTTGAATATTTTTCTTTTGATCTAATTATCTGCGCAAAGTTTTAGATTTTGTAAAATGAAAATCGTTTATTGCTTTTTATAGAAAGGTTTTTGAATTTCTGGAACTGCAGAAAGTCTTATGTTCATTATAATAAATTGTTCATGATAGGATACTTCAGCCAGAACAATCGTTCCAAATTACGGAGCGCTTTGAAGTATAGCGTAAAGGGCGTCGTTTAGGGGTGTTTTCGTCGAAAAATGATACTTTGTATTGGGACCCTATTTTCACCATATATTGCCTTATTTTCACGATTTTTACTCTATACGGCTTAATTTTTCTACTCTAATTAGGCTACAGGCGGCACTCTGCATACACTTTCTATCAGAACGAAACGTTTTATTTCATAAACAGAATTTATACAGAGAGATTGACATCCACATGCTATATCGGAAGATGACCCGTGAATAAAAAAGTGCACATAAGCAATTATTTTACTCATGTGCCAAAGCATAATCAAAAAGTCGTTCAGATTAACTAGTTTATTAGTTAAAATACTTTAATTTCAAGAACACATTTTTAAATAAGAGATAAACTAAGACTTTTTTTCACTATTTTCAAAAGTATAAGAGTTTGTTTTTCCGAGCTGAAGCGCGCAATATTATGATTAGAACTTGAGGGAACTTCTGATTGGCTATCCAGAATCCAAAAGAATGAACTCTATCATCTATAATGCTTACCTATGAAGAGAAGCAACAAATTAAGAATATGCGAGAATGCGTATTTTTCCTCGGTAACATGACATCGAGATCGTGTTAATCATTACGTGCTATAACACAGAGATCTTCTGGAAAGACACAAATTGTATCGTCGAACAGATTTCAAGAAAAGCTATCTATTGATGTGTGAAATCGTTCAAAAAAGTAAAGTTTAAGGCAAAAAAAAGAGTGAAAAACAGTTCGATCTCAGCAAAGTGCTTCATCGAAACATTCGGGTATGGTCTCATAGCAACGATAAATAAGATTATCTAGACTTATCTACCATAAGTCATCGAAGAATGTCATATAATAGTTTTAAGATATTTTCTTCAATTCCGTATGAAAACGACTTTAAACCCGGAAAACACGGCGAGTAGAACGATAGTCGCAACGGCAACCTTTTTTGCCGCTTACCACTTTGATAAAGAATGTATACGTGAATAACAGATAAATTAGATTTGTATTTTCTACCTGTCATTACATTACTTACACGAATTAATGTATTTTTAATTATATGCAGCTTTGATTGGTTACATTGACCCTAATGAAGCTTTCTAGACGAAGAAAGTACGAGAGGTATTTGTCGGATCAGTGAAATTTTTACACAAATTTTAAGATACTCCAGAACATCTCAATCACATAAGTCATGAAAATCATTAAAACCCAATCGATATTTTTCGTAGACTATGAGCAATCTAGAGTGCTTTTTGATAAATTTTTCAATTTCAATTGACTTTTGCTGATTTACCAATTCAAGGTAATTTTCGATGATTCTGATATGAGTAAAGAGTCTGATTCCTCTTGTAAATTACTTAAAATCATAAAAGTCTTTCTAAATCAGTCAAAATCGCTTCGAATCACATAAATCAAAGATACGTTCTTCGCCATTATTCAGTTGAATATTTACTATATAAATTTTCCTCTTTCTATTAATAACATTTCGGCAACGATGTGTGTGAAAATGTACATGTTTATCTTACGTTATGTGTGTTTTTATACTGAAAATAGTCTGATGAAGTCAATATCGTTGACGAGACGTCACTAAATAAAGATCAAATAGTAACAGCAGAAAATGTCTTTCCTTACAAGTCATGATTTTCGTCCTTATTATAACAGCCGATTGATTGGTTTAAAAAAGTTTATTTTCATAAATGATTAAATATCTACAACTATGATTGATTAGAAGGATTGTATGTTAAAAAGTACGGTAGGTATTAATACTAAACGAAGAAGAAGAACTGATTTCGTTGTATAGATATCAACAAAGCAAAGCAAACTACGATAGTGATGAAAAATCATCAACACGAGTATTACTATTGCTTCATTGTTTCTTATGATAAAATTTGAATCACTCATGACAAGACCATGGATTCTTTTAATGAAACCTTTAACTAGATGTAGAGTGCTCATGTATCCGAACTCAGGCTCGGGCTCGGTTTCAATTTTGTTAATTTTTATTTTCTTGTCATTTCCAGGACGTCCTACTCCTTTGTTAGAGCGAATTGTAAATAAAAATATACCGCTATTGAGGTATGAACGCTAAAAGTTATAAACTATGTATGCGAAGATAAAATTGAGAAAATCAAAGCCGAGCCCAACCCTGACTTACTGCGAGAGATTCAGGTTCGGTACATGCCTCATGCAGAGTAACACTGAATAGTTGTCATTAACCATGGGACATTTACCCAAGTCATGAGACAGATTTTCAATAGGTGACCCATGGGTTAACGCAAGAGCAACGATGTACCCAGAATTTTTTCTAAGAGGATGCCCTTCAGCGGAAAAAACCCTTGGTCTTGCGAATAGTTTTAGCCGTGTACCTCCTGCAAGTATTTTTTCTCCAGAGGTGCCTGGGCACCCTGTGGCTACGCCTATGCCCAATAGAAAAGCTTGTCGAATGAATTTATCATTACCGCTAAATTTATTGACTAATCGGCAAAGCTGATTGACTCTGCCCAGCCCAGGTCGAAGTGAACGGTGAAAGAACGCGTTCCGAACACAAGAACGTATGGAAACATGTTCGCCAAATGTTCGGACTGTGTTCGATAGTGTTCGTCCGTTTAATACGCTACAAACGCGTTTTGAATGGACGAACATTATCGAACGCAGTTCGAACATGTAGCGAACGCGTTCTCGGACCGTTCGCCTCGACCCGGAAATCAATTATAAAAGGCGTTCCGAACAGTGCAAAGAATGCATTCGGAACACGTTCTGTGATCGTTCGACTCGATCTGGGCTGTTACAGGCTGCAACATAGTCATGATTTATCAAAATGTAATACCCTCTTTTCTTATATAAAAGATTGAATAATTCATTACGAAACAAATGATTTTTTAGTGTAGTCTTTAACTAGATGCACAGTGACATTGAATGTAAAGCACCAGCATATGGCTACTTCAATATTAGCACTTAGCGAGTTTAAGAAGTGTGACTCTATAACTCACGTGACTGTGGAGTGGTGGTGATTGTTGTTGATGTTGATATTGACGTTAGTGTTGTCGTTAATGTTAATATTGACGTTGACGTTAATGTTGATATTGACGTTAGAGTTGGCGTTGATGTTGAGGTGGATGTTGACGTTGATGATAGTGATGTTGATATTGTTGTTACTGCTGCTGGAGTTGTAGTGGTGGTGATGCTGTCTGGCTTCTTCGGAGCAAGAATGACGAATTTTAACAATAGAGAGAGAGTAACTGCAAAAATTGTTAAAATTATAAAAGAAATGCAAATGATCTTAAACCAACGATGATGCCACCATTTGCGTGGTCGATTGTTTCTAGTGGTATGGCCGATATACGCTTGGTTGGTATGCATATAATGTTCTACAAGAAACTTAAAGTCAAAAATGAACGAGCTATTCTTAAAAGCTGCTCTATATTTGTTTATCACTCTCACAGGAGTAACAAAAGATAAATCATNTACGAGCGTATTGTTCCCATCCAATCGTAAGACGAAGAGGAGATACCCTTTCTAGTACAGTGGTTAATACGTCTGCCCGGTAAGCAGGAGGTGCATGGTTCGATTCCATCCGAAGGGGGATTCTTTTTCTCCGTTCTGTCGTCATTCGAAGATAAGAGATATAACATAAACATCTAGTGTTTGTGGATTTTTTTCACTCACAATCATCTCTCGAAATGTAGCACAGTCTTTAAATAATATTTTCTAAAAATAAATGACATGTTTGGAACAATTGTGGAATTGTATAAACCATCGTAGCGAGTATATTTTTATCAGATGGTGACAACAACTCTAAGCCCAAATGTTCTAATATGATAAGTAGGACAACTAGTCTATAATAATTTCTAGTGTTTATGTAAAAGTTGAAAATTGCATCTCAATATCACAGTGACTGAAATAAAACGTGTCAGGTCCAAGTATGTCACTCGCAATTCGACCAAGTTCTTGAGATGACAGAATTAGAGGTGAAGACCGATGTAGACAAAGGAGGTGGGGATTGAAAATTTTTGAAGCTATTTTACGAAAGGACACCGCCGGATTAAGTCATAAATCTGCCACCCTTTAGTTTTTATTTTCAATATGATAAAAAGATAGAGCTTGAAATTCTACACATTTCTGTATATTTTGTTTAGTTTTTTATTGAAGAGAAAAGAATTTTTCCAAGATCATTTGGCGTTGGGGTCTGTGAGTTTTTTTATAAGTTTTCAATGTTTTAGATGGTAATTGTATTAGCTATAGTCGGGTGTGGGTGTGGGTGTTACCTTCATAACCGCCGAAACTCACACCCACACCCCTAATTATTTTGCATATTTTTTATAGACAAATTTCAATAAAATATTGTATACGATATTTATCGTAAAAACAGAAGATATTATATGTTCTTCATACGAATATCGTATACAATATTTTATCGAAATTTATTCATAGTATTCAAATGTAAATGAGAAACTGATTATACAATCTTGTAGAGTAAATTTTCCTCTACAAAATCTACTATGTCATATTTCTTCAAAATATAGCCATTTTACGATATGTCAATCGTCGTTTAAAACTATTTTTTACAATGTTTAGTATTTTGACTATAACGTTGTCTTTTCTCAACCAAATTCAAAACAAGGTTTTTTTAACAAAATAATCATTAAAAAAGGTTCTATAAAATCGTATATGAAAGAAAGTCTTTCATGTTTTTTATGATTGACTTCCTATGGAATTAGTCCAGTAGAAAGATTATAACTCGAGAAGCAAGACTTGACTGTATGTGTCTTTTTGATAGTTTCATCTAAATTAGTAATTTTAATTATGAGAAAATATGAGTTTAAATAGAAAGTATTAGTTAGCGAGGTTTCCCATTAAGAATAAATTATTTTTCAAATAAAAAAGAAAAAAAAGAGTTTTGGTATGAAACTTTTTGTTTCTAACGACAGATTTAATCGACAAATGAATGAAGATCTGCGCGAATACAAGCAGAAATTATACTCTGAGAGTAAAGACACCCATCACGATATATGAATAGACGCATCAAACCTTATCCACAATCATGCACAACTATATATATTTAGGTACAGAGACGAAAAGCCTAGCATCACTTAACATGTATTCTCATCTATTGACGCAGTACATGAAAATACATGACAATACAGGTTAAGTGATTTTAGGTTTTTTCACACAGTACATATAGGATAGACGAAACTGTATATATTTAGGCAATACAATTTGTGCTCGTATTTGCGCATCTCTGAATGAATATTTATTACGATATTCAACTTTCATATAGACCAAATTACTCTGTTTTTCTATGGTAAATCGTTCATTGTGTTTTCAAAATCGAATGTTTCGATGAAACTATATTGATTTTCTTCAAAACTTTGATAATTATCTAATGACTTTGAAATCGACTTTTAGATAACATCTCAATTCGAAACTTGTAATTTTGATTTCTTTAAAACTATTTTATATACAGTTACAACTCAATTAGAATATCTATAATCCATTATGAATACAGTATGGCTTCTTATTTTAGCTTTATAGTTAAGTAATCATTATTCAAAAAATTGAAATTCATCAGTATGAAATAGTTGTATGTATTTTATTGTTGGTATAATATAGTTATATATAATATCGATTATATAATATTTGTATTATTTATTTTTAAAAATTTGTTTAAATAATAGAAATATTACTTTCTCATTCGAAAAAAAAGATATGATTTATTTTTGTTTTTGCGTTGGCACAAACACGAACAAAATAGAGTGTTAGTGTTCATAATCTGTAGTGATAACATTGTTATTTAATGGTTGATTCTTAAATAATTGTAAATATTGTTACCTAATTAATTCATTTTCATTCCATTGAAATATGAATGCATCATATTTAATAACTTTATTTCTAAGATTATCTGATTTTAGAGAATAAACTTTTAATTTATTTCATAATTGTGTTGTGGTTCGATATTGTTGTTGTTCATTAGGATAAAGTCAGCATAAGTTCATCGATCAGGTACAATAGAAATTCATCCAGCTCTACAAACTTTTAATATTAAAATACAAAAAAACTCATGTTGAGCTATTGATAGAACAACATCATTTTCAATTAAGAATTTTTCATAATCAGATTTAGATTGAACAAAACCCCCATGAAGAAAATATTTCGAAGGTGTGGGTGTGGAAGAAGGAAAAAGACAAAGTAAAAGTCAACACATCTACACACCCAACTTGAAAGAATGTGATAACACAATTACAATCACGAATTTCTATTTAAAATAGTTTCTACATCAACTTCAACATATCCAAATGCTACATGGAATCAGAATGCAACACTGGTTGCATCTGCATATTAAAATAGTACCCATCAATTTTCAGTGGCTGATTTTGCCATCGATACGAATGACAATATTTACGTAGCCGAATACTTCAGTAAACAAATTTTCAAGTCTGCTCCCAACAGTTTCACTGGAACGTCAGCGGCAAGTCCTGGTAAATCCTCAAATTTCGCCATAAACGAAGGTGGGGTATGGGCGTGGGTGGGTGTGAGCGTGGGTGTGGGTGTGGGTGCAGGCGTATGTGTTCTCAGCATCCACAACTTGGCTTCATATTCTCATTCACTTCCACACCAACACTACACCCACACCCTAATCACTCACTACTGGATGAATGGACAAAAACACGAGAAGAACCATTATGAAATTCGAATGCACTATTGAGAATAATTGATGTTTTTCTCAAAAGATTCACGATGTAATACATCGACTAGTGAATAAGACGACAATGATATGATCGAATGTCAAATAGTTAAATAATTTTTTTTTTGGGGAATTTCATTTTGTTACGT
>CAJNSZ010002257.1:0-16741 GCA_905329745.1 Rotaria sp. Silwood2
TTGTAAAAATCTGTGGCTTCATATACTATGATGACTGGTGACATAAATAAAGTGCAAAAGCATAGGTAATAATAAATGATCACGACAAAAAAAAAAAGAAAAACACCAAAAAAAAAACGCAAGCATGAAATGGTTGATTGCGCATGGAAATCAACATCAATTGTATATGCAGTAGATTGTAATATATGAAAAAAGGGAAACAAAATATTAGTTTTGGTTGCAGCTAAAGTACAAAAAATAATTTTGTTTGGTTGATATTCAAGCTAATGGGTACATTTTTTTCTTGCGGAAAGTTCAGAAGGTCACAAGGGTATTATAACTGACAAACAAAATTATGCATTACAAATAATGATTTTAAGATATGATGATTATCGATGTTAAATGAGATGGAGAATGAATTTCATCAGACAACATATTTTTATGACTACTGATCCTTATTATTATTGACCTTAAAAAGTGAATGATAACTAACTTAATTCTTATTTTAATCAATCATAGATATTTATTTCTACAAATTTAATATTCATCTAGAGATATGCAGTTTTTTTTCTAAATGAATGTTGTTTATTTCTGAGATATTCTATACAAAAGAATAATATTAGTTTTTAAAATTTATTCGTGAAATTTTACAAAATTGAAGATCATTAGTACGCGTATGATCAATTGTAAAATAAAAATAAGAAATTGAAAAATAAACGATTATTTGATGAATAATAAGTCTCTCTTTATTTGAATGATGTTTATTGAATATTAATTGATTCAAGATTTTCTTTTTTTTGTTCGAAAATTTTGTCTTTTAGTTCTCTATCATCTAGTATATTTATCTTTTTCATTTCTGTAGATAACATCTATAATCAATACAGTCATGCTTCAAGCGAATACTCGGAAATAAGAAATCTTTTGAATGTATGTTTCAATTATTTCATAAGAATATCGATCGATTTTACTATTTTTTTTTAGCAGAGTCAATTGAAGTAGGGAATGTCTCAAAAATTAAATAATATTAAAAATTTCAATATGGATTATTCGATAGTCAACGTTTCTTATCGATATTTCCGTATCTTAGTATTATTAAAAGAACATTTTAAATTTATGAGACGTGATATAATGTTTCTTGATCGAAAATATGATCTTCTGTATGACATTGAATATTTCAGTGAAATGCTGCACAACAGCATATATCAATCAATCAATTTAATAATGATTTTAGGACAATCTTCTTTCTATTATCGATAAGAAACATTAGTTATCGAATAGTACAAATCGAAATTTTGAATAATTTAATTGTGGAAACATTTTCTACTAAATCGAAAGAAACACTCAAAAAAATTCAGCAACAGTTTTTTGTTTTGGACTATTGATTTTTAGCGTGATCGTAGCAATAATAGACGTTATTTACATTATTAAAAAGAATATACACTTGCTCGATTCAAAATAAAAAGCGAATGACCATTTTTTGAATAACTTTTGCCGTAAACAACATAGAGGTCTACAATTTTCACCACGCGAAAAACCAGACTTCCTGAAACATTTTTTGTTTTCTCTGATTCAAGTTGTCAATAAGACATATGGGTATAAGACATTATTTCAACTTTTATAAATCAATGCCATTTTTAGAAATTACATTGAATATCATTGTTTGTGGATTAGTTTGAAATGTCAAAGTAGCCTCTATCAAACAACGTAAGCTAGAGGGGGGGGGGGGGGGAAATTTTACTAGGAGCAGTAACCAGATGACATCAGTATACAATATTATTTTTCTTCAGCAATTCAAAATGTGTGGGAAAATGTATTATTAATCAGATAGAATATCATTGTATATAATTTTAGCTGTCCGAAAAAAAAAATATATTTCTGATGAAATCAAATAGTACAATGTCCAAGTAGACATAATGAATTTTGACAAAGTTGATATTTTACGTGAAATATGCTATTCTGTTAATTACCAATATCTGTAACCAAATGGCAAACAGATATCAATAATCGGTATTATCGAAAACTTTATCATTTTATGTATCATTCATTGCATCACCTGTGGTATCCATCATCGATTTCGTCGCGTTTCTCATTCTTCGAGTCATTTTTTCTGACTCATCATTTGTGTCCCTCATTATATCCGTACTATCATTATCGATCAACGATTCTATTGCATTTTATTTCAATCATTTGTTTAACTACCGTTATAAAAAAAAAAACGAACGATATCAATTCTTTTTCATTTTGATTTCAGGTGAAATGTACTCAGTATATGAAAAGTAATAAAGCATAAACAAGATCAATGTTTAGATTTTGTTTTTAATTTTTATTTAAAAAAATAAAAAAAATTTGAATCACATTTATGAATAATGCTAATTTTGAAATTTCCTAGCATTCTAATACATTATTGCTAGGAGAAAGAACGTTGAACATTGATTAGTAAGTGCCTGGATAATAATATTGTTGTGGATAAAAAAGTGGTTGAGAAACCATTTGTGGTTGAGAAAATGCACAACCTGGACAGCTTGATGTTGCTGATCCATATGATGAATAATAAGGAGATTGAAAGACCTACATAAATCAAAAAATTACAAATAAGAATGAATATAAAAAAGACCAGAAACTCACCATGATTATTGATGAAAGTTTTTTAATACTAATCGAAATGAAGTAAAGCTTTGGATGCTCTAACAAAATATCATAAAGGATAATGTTTTGTCTAATATATGTATATAAAGAATCCCCTACCTCTACTGTATTGATGAGAAGTTGATTGTGGTTTAGTTGTAAAAATCTGTGGCTTTATATACTATGAAGATTTGTGACATAAATAAAGTGCAAAAGCATAGGTCATGATGAATAATCGCGGTAAAGACACAAAAAAGAAATATGCACCGTATGGTTGATCGCCCTTAAAGAGCCACATCAATTGCACATGAAATGAATTACAATATATGAAGAAAAGAAAATATTAGTTATGGCTACAGATAAAGTACAAAACATGATTTTGTCTGGTTGTTATTCAAGCTAATGGGTACATTTTTTTCTTGCGGAAAGTTCAGAAGGTCACAAGGGTATTATAACTGACAAACAAAATTACCTATTATAAACAATTATTTCAAAATATGATGACTATCAATGTTCAATGAAATGCAAGATTAATTTCATCAGACAACGTATTTTTATGACTATTGATCCTTATTATTATTGATCTTTAAAAGTGAATGATAACTGACTTCATTTTGTTTTTTTATTATAATCCATAATAAAATATTTGATTCTACAAATTTAATATTCAATCAAGATGCTTATTTTAATATTCACTGATTTCGTTATTTTGTTTTTTTTGAAAATTTTGTCTTTTAATTTTTTAACGTACAATACATATTTTATTCATATAGATAATGTCTTTTATTGTTCTTGACACGCTTTCATGAAATAGTTGATGATAAGAAATTTTTTAAATGGATGTTTCAATTGTTGAATAAGATCATCAATAAGCGTCATTGTATACGAATATAGTCGAAATTGAAATTTTGAACTATTTAATTTTCGAATCATTTTTTTACTTCCATCAGCTTTTATAAAAACGTGAAATCTAAATATATTCTTGCTAAATAATTGAAGTAATCGTTGAAGCAGATTCAAAAATTTTTTTTTTTATTTTGGACTGTTCGTTTGTAGCCGTGACCTTAACAATAATAGATGTTATTTACGTTAATAAAAAAAAAAACATACTTAGATGATAGAATCATTAAATCTGACGATATTCATTTCATATGAAATTTAATACTCTATTGGATATTCTGATGTTTAACTCTCAATAATAAATGTATTGGTTTTATGATATCTAGGAATAAAGTTAGTATTTGGTAAATATAAGAAATATATAGCAACAAAAAGTCAAAAGTAATAATAGAAAGAAATCAGTAATATTCATATTTCTCAAATAATTAATATTATTGAAATATGTTATTATATCGATTTACTAATGTACTAATCTATCTGGTCAATTTGTATAAAAATGGATGCTTTATTAAATATTTTTAATAAGATGTTCAACTTTATGATAATCATTATATGTATGAAATTTTTAGTTTCATCCAAGATTAAATAAATTCTTGAAGTAAACAGATTATTGTTTTCATTATTGTGTTGTAAATAGATATCGTCACATATACATTTCATTGCTGAATCAAAGCTTTTAATACTCAAACAATTAAAGTGTACTGTTAATAGAAATACTCGAATAGTCTCAACAGCATTTTATTACATTGATTAAAATCTGAATGATTAAAAGTTAGTTGAATAGATATGACTGTATTTTTTGGAATTAGTGATAATAGAATGATCATTTAAGTCTTTGATATCACAATACGTAATACTTACAGTTTTATATAAAAAAAAAACTTTTGAATGTAGATTTCAAAATCGTTGAATAAAATTTTAAGAAATTTAATAGAGATATTTGTTAAATTGAACACTATGATAAAATTTTTTCATAATGTCTAATTATCATTTTCTTCGGACAAATGATGCGTTGTTACAAGATCAGTCTACATTTTATGTACAATTAACTCGTGTTCAATTAGCATAGACGGCGAACCCATAAGGGTGAGAAAGCAAAAACATACATTAGATTCACACTGATAAGCTCAAATACTTTTCTTCTTCCATCAGATTGATAGATTGAAGAAATGCAATCATATTTGTTGCAAAAACATCAATATTTTTTCGCTGCTTTCCGTAGCTAATAGTAACATATTCTCAATCACGCACACTTAGAACAAATTTATCATGAAACATTATGTTTAGCACAGATGACTATTGAATCATAAATCGTCAATGAATTAATTGTCTTCGAATTCAACGACTAAGATTGCATGCCTAATGAACATCTTCAATAATGAAGAATCCTATATATACTACTTCCTTATTGTATATCTAGAAAATAAAATAAAAAGATAATGAATAAATGTATTTCAAATTCAATAGAATAAAGCCATCTTCTGTGATTTGCAACTGAAACTACATTATATTTCACACGTCAATTTCATAGGAATTGTGCTAATAACTTTATTCGGATAGGCATGGTTTATACAAATATTTGTTGAAATTAACAGAATTTTTAATGCTCGTCTTTAGTTCTGATCCCATTAACTGTTTTTGTTTCTAGTCGTCATGCTTTCAGTATGTTTTGATTTCTAGTTAGTCCGGATTGCAGTTTGCGCTCAATAGATCGTTGCAATTTTGTTCCATATATTTCTAGTTAGAATATTTCATGTTGTCTTTTTTTAATTTTTATTTTACTTCATTTTTTTAGATGAAATATTTCATAATCGTTGTGTTTTCATATATTTTGTCAGTTCTTATCAAGTGTCGCTGCATGGTGTTCGTTTCTTTCCTCTTGTCGTATTTATTTAAATATTATATGTCAAACAACGATAAGAAATGAACTTTGATTCAATATGATCGGAGGTGTAAGCCATCCAGCTGCGCCGCCGCCACCGCTGTGAAAAATTAGTTCAGCCGTTGCGCCGCCGCCACGAACGAAAATTTTTGATAATAGTACGATGCGCCGCCGCCACTGACATTTTTAGGAGCAAAAACGTTTTTTTTTTTAGTTGTCAAAGCCGCCGTCGGTGCAGAAAAACATAGAGTCTAGTAGGCACCGCCGCCATGGAAAAAAATTGGGCCATTAAAACAGCCGCCGCCGTTTGACCCCTCGGCTTACACCTCTAAATATGATAAGTGGGAAAAAAACATGCAATAAGTACTATTTAAAATAGAGTTGACAAACAAAAGAAGAAAGTGATGGAAATGTGCATTACAACTTCATTCTTTGTTTATTACATATTCATTTCATTTATTAAAAGAATAATTTAGATATACCTCTTGACAAAAAATCTCATCCTTTTGAAAAATACATATCATGAAAATTTAAAAACAAAGTATTTGTACAAAATATTCTGAACTAAATGTGTTATTAACATAAATATGATTGTTTTCTATTATATCAACAATGTTATATAATAATAAAATAACATAAGTTTCATAAAAATAATATCTTTTATAATTTCCATTTTAAATAGATTTTATCACCTATACGTCGAATTGTGTAGTCACAAAAAGCTTTCACAGGATGAAACAGTCTCTCAAAATCGATAATCGAATGTAATCTTTGAATAGTCTTCTCATTTGCATCGGATACATAGAGACATAAGCCACAAAGGTAAAGAATATGTGTTGTATTATTCATTGAAATAGATCCTACGATATTTTCTAAATTATTTTCTGTTGTATATCCTATCTCTAGATATTGCATACGGGGACAAAGATTCATAAGAAAATGAATTTGATTTATTTCTACCATTTTATCGAATTTTACTTTTGTAATTTTGTTATTAATCGATACCAATAACAGCATTTCTGTATTTTCACGTGACAAGTCTGTTAAATTCACTAGTGGTAATGATAAAACTTCCAATGATTGAAGATTAGGCATTAAGTGTATAAGTTCGATCAACATGTCGATTGGAGTGTCATTACAATGAATTTTTAAATGAGTAAATTTTACAGCTAACAAACAGGGTTTCATGTGATCAGTATATGAGGGATACCAAACAGCAAAGGCATGGTTCTCAATAGTAAGTTGAATAGATTGAATGAACGAATTAGTAGTCTCTTGTTGACAAGATATATCAATAAATTTAGATGTTTGTTGATGAATATTTCCATCTGAATATACATCAAATTGTTCATATTCATAATGATTATACCATGTTTTTCTAAAACAAAAGAAGAAATATTAATCAACAGAAAACACTTATGTTGATTTACCGATATGGATAAATAGAATATACAAATGTATCAAGCTGGTCTTTGAACTCAAAGAACCATTGTCGTTTAGTACAAAATATTGACGTGAATTGATTGATTGATTCACAATTAGGAAAAATGTCATTATTATTAATAGACATATGATGATTGAAATAAAATTTACACAAGTGAGGTATATGATTTGTTATTAATCGTCTCCATCTATTTGCATCAAGATAAGCCGTTTCTTCAAATGTATTTAAATGCCATACTTTTAGTTGAGAAGAAATCTTTTTAATAAACTTTTCCAATATATCAAATTTTACGCTACATTCAACGAAAGAAACATGTATCAAGTTAGATAATGTTAACAGGATTTCTTTGTTAACAATTTCATCTGTTTCGACTACATGTTGACAAGTTAAATGTCGAAGTTGAGGTGTATGAGAAAGTATTGAAGTAAGTTCATCAATATTACAATCATGATTGAGGATCAAATGTTCAATAATACTAAATTTTTGATTGATAGAAATTGGTATAGAGATATTTAATTCATCATAATTTAACAATGACATTTTATTAAATTTCAAACAAGGTAAACGAAAAATGATTTGATATATATCACTAATATTGTAGTAAGAATCATCTTCAAGTTCAATAGTCAATGAAGAGAGACAAGGTAAAGAATTTAAATAAAAAAGAATCATTAGAATTTTGTAGTCTGAAAATCCACTAAGAATAATTGATTGAAGATGATTAAATGATGAATCAATATAACAATGAATAAAAAAGTTATGTATAATTGAATGACTATCTAAATGAAGTGAAAGTAAACGATGTTTATTTGGAATAATAACATTTCGACAACAATGTTCAAGTGTTGGTTGTGATTTTTTTGAAAAATTAATCTTCAATGGAAGTGATGAAAAACTTATAAGATTATGAAAACGAATATTAAGTTTTGAAAATCCTTTATATATATCATAACCATCAAGATAATCAAAAATTTCATAGAGAAGTTCATTGGACAATTGTTCAAAAGACGTTATTGATAAACTGGATTAAATTTGAGAATATAAATAAAATTTCAATTTCAATTATTTTTACTTACTTTTCTTTATCAAATGTTGCTAGAAGATATTCGAAATCAATGAGAAATTACTTAAAATATATGACTATGTAGCTTACCCCTTAACTTCTTTATTTTTACATTGGATAAATGATTGAAACTCAATTGGCGTTTAGTTGGATTTATATTCATTTTAATTATTGATTATAATCAATAAATCGTATTACTTTAGTTGTTTGTTGTTATTGTAGTTTATAAAGAATGATAGTATATTTAGTGATTTAATTTGTTCGATTACACTCTCGTCTGCGATTCATAGAATGTTAAAAATGACAACATGTCACAGCTGTAGGTAAACCATGAATGTTGTTTTTTTTACTTCCTATACGGTAAATATATGTGATGACTCATGGTCCATGTTTTTCTTTTGTCAAGACTATTGAGTAACGAAAGAAATAGTATACTGTAAATGATTTAATGACCGAAGAGAAAGAAAGAAAAATGAAAAATACCCTGGTTTGTCAAATAGAGCAAGCATATTGGAAAATTCTATGAGGAAAAGAAAAGACATAGCGTAAATGTTATTCAAGATATGTTTCATTGAAAATGATTCATTAATGTGTTAGGTGAGAAAGTTATCGAAGCTTTATTGACTCATTGAAACGGATAATCTTAGTGTTCAAAAATAAGTAAGCATCATTATTTTACTGCATTAATGCGTGTTTGATCCGTTAAATATTTAATTATGTTAAGGGCTGTTTAGGACTTAAGAAATATAAGTGAATATATCATATATTGCTTTTCTTCCTTCTATTTATAGTACATTCTCTGTTGGTTTTTTCCTTTTCTCTTTGTACGTCTGTGTGTGATACATAGAGCGATTCGCAATATTATTAATCGAGGTTTATTTTTAATGTTTTTCACTGCTGTAGTCGCTCATAAGAATCTGAATAGTGGTTTGTATAGAAAATTTTATTTCGAACAAGAATTTTCAAAGACTAAAATAATTGCTAGTTTTACTAGGATGAGATTCTGATTGAATTACATAGAACGATCGAGGAAATGATTCAGTACCAAATGAAATGCCTTTCAACTCTATGCGCTATTTTTATTGATCGAGATATATTAATCTTGCGGAAGTCACAAATAAATGCTGTTTCTTTAGGAAATAATAACGAAAACAACTTTTATACTTTTCATAAAGTTGATATATCTTAAATAAAAAACTGTCGTACAGCAGCAGAAGATATTTTATTTTGTAGAAAATTATTTGTTCTATCACTCTGTGCAAATTAAACAGAATTTTAATTACAAATTGTAAGAGCTGAAAAAGTTTGTTTTAAGTACGTCAGAGATTGTATTGTTGGAAAAACTAACAATCACTTTTCTTCTTTGGAAATTTTTGTTGGAAATAAAATTTTCTACATGAGTCATTATTCGCGTTCTTATGAGTGATAGCGTCTGTGGAAAAAAAAATTCAAAAATAAACCTGGATGAATAATTTTGCAAGTCAATGTACATGATTTTTTTCCTTTCCTTTCATGCATCTTAATGATTTTTTTGAGTATTACATCACCGACAAAAAATAGAACAAGTAAAAATATTTCTTTTCAAAATCTATCTTATAAAATGCAAAATAAATTTTTATTTTGAAATATAGACAAAAAATCAGATGTCTTACAATTTGACTTGTTATGAAATGTATTCTGTTTTGAGTTGAACAAGTTTTGAATCAAAACACTAAGTCGATTAAAATAATATTATCTTCACACACACTATTTCAGACATTTTCAAGTAAACAAAAAAAAAACACTGATGAATCGATCTTCCAAAAGCCCACTAAATTTCAATGTTAACTTTTAAAAGTCTAAATGATGACATAGAAATGATCAAAAATCAAATGAATATTTCTTATGATAATATTTTGTCATGAAGATTAATTGTTGCTCTACTATTTTCGACATCTTCGTATATTTGGTAAGTTGAACAGAAACAAATAAATTATGTTAGAAAGACTATGCAATAGCAAAAAGAAAGACAAACAAACTCCTAAAATATTACCCTACTTTGTATTTGTATTTATAGAGGAACATAATGAAAAATATATCTGTGTTAATACCAAAACAATTTTTATTCTATCGCACATTCCAGAGTATAACACCTTCGAAAGTAATGCCGTTCACAACATTCATTGAAAACTGGCATTGTTTATCAACAATTAAAATTATTCAAAGATGTCGTTGATTAATCTCATGAATGATATCAATGATTTGGATAATGTTTTAAGTACAATTGGCTATGGAGTTTAAGTGCGAATGGATTTTATACGTGATAACATGGCTATACTGGATTCAAGACTAACGAGGAAACATTCCCAACTGTTAATCGCCGATCGAAGTGATATTTTGCTCATAGGCAGAACTCAATGAGACTAGGAAAAGCCTAAAAGGATTCATCCCCATAGGCCTCCCTTCTGGAGTTATGACCATTTTACGAACTTTCCGGCTTAATGTAAGATATTCATAAAAAAGCCAAAAAGAAGGAATTGCCATCTGAAGTTTTGCCCATAAGTAGGTCTTATGATTTTTTTCGGACATCCTGAAAGTTTCAGTCAAAACGGATGGTTCCTTCTTGAGATATTGAAAATTCAAAAAAAACGATCATATGTCACAAAAAAAGGTCATAAAAACGACTTTTCTTTAGTATTCTATATCTCGTGAAGGAACCATCGATTTTGACTGAAACTTTCAGGATGTCCTAAAGATCATAAGACCTACTTATGGACAAAACTTCAGATTGCAATTCCTTCTTTTTGGCTTTTTTGTGAATAGCTTACATTAAGCCGGAAAGTTCGTAAAATGGTCATAAATCCAGAAGGAAGGCCTATGGGGACGAATCCTTTTAGGCTTTTCCTAGTCTCATTGAGTTCTGCCTATGGACAAAATATCACTTCGATCGGCGATTAACAGTTGGGAATGTTCTCTCGTAAGATTTAATATTGTTTTACTTTGCTTATCTCTGTAAATGTTTCAAAAATATGTGACAAAAGTAAATAGTAAAAATGGGTTACATGATATGAGTTTCTGTCGAAAAGAAAAAAAATTATTAAATTTTTAAGTTTTAGAAGATATTTACCAATAGTTTAATATAACAAAGAGTATCACAAAGAAGAATTACAGAAACAGTTTTTCTAGGAAAATCATTGATAACGAAATATTATTCAAAGAAATGTAACGACAAATACAATCCCTTTATGGATTAAAAAAAAGGCATTATGTGTGAATGGATTGTATACAAAATATTGATTACAATATATTGTTATGGTGTATTAAGAATTATATTTATTTTTTTTTACGTTGTTGTGTTTGTGAAGAAAGAATAATTCATCTACTAACAAATGTCTTATGATAAATAAACATATTTATTTAAACACTGTTGATTCTGAAAAAAGCAAGAACTTTTCATTATCTCTGTCTTTATGAAGTGTTTTCGACTAGTAAAGAAAAAATATTGCCTTAGTTTTTATTGGAATAATTTTTCATTGGTAAAAATCCGTTCTGTCAAAAGTGAAAACCGTAAAACAAATGTTGGATTTGTTCCCTTACTTTTCTTTCTAACTAAATTTTGGCATGATATTAATAAGATATATTATTGAGTGAGTTATCCTCTGACATTTACTTTATTGAAAGAAATATTAAAAAAATAGCATATAAGAAGAAACCACGAAAGAATGGAATATTAACTGCAAATAGTTGAACACGATTATAAAAGCAACGAATGTGTAGGAATGAATTTCGAAATGGCATTTTTTCTATGGATTTTAATGGTACAAATTCAAAATCAATTAGTTTAAGATGAATTGATTAGAGTCACATTTTGTCTCGTTAGTTAAGTCATTTAGCAAATAACTATTTTTGAGGTATCATCTTTAATAAATAATCAAGCTCAAAAATTATACAAAAAACAGCTCGTGTCGGTGGTATCGACGGCATGAACGCGCTCGCAATAATCAAAGGGTGCATCTTTTACTGAAATCTAACGGTTTTCTGAGAGTTTAAAGCATATTCATGCAGTAAGATATTAAAACAAACGAAACACGATTAACCGGTGGTCTTCAAACAGTTTACACAATATCGGTAATTTTTTTAAAATTTTTGATTGCGATCCTGATAAGAAATAAACACAAGTGTAGCTGTTTCATTTTCTCATTATTGATTGTTACTTCAAGAAATATAAAAATAAAACAAATATCAAACATACGACTAGATCAAAATGCGAAGGGATTAGGAAACATGATAAACGAGCAATTCCTATGATAACAAGAGGATTAACAAATAGACACAAAAGAAAAAGCACTGACATTAGTAGCAAATGAACTAGCATACGATCTCTTTTATGCTTATAGATATCCAATATAAATTTGTATGCTTAGTTTGAACATAAGTTCAGTTTTTATTTGTTCAATGACACTAATCGGAATATATTTAGAAGAGGAGATTGCAAGAAGAACAACATAACGAGAGAACAAGACAGCGAACTAGAACACAAATATCTACATATCTATATTTGTATAACATGTATGGAAGGAAAAAACTTGTACATGAATACAATGGAATAATACAACAGTAGTATGTCCTATCACTTGTAGGGAAATATCCAATATGTATATTGGAAAATACTAACAGCCAACAAGTAATTTACGATTAAGGCTTATTACATTTTATTACCAATCACTCGTGTAAATACCGTTAGAAATAAGAGAAAAAAATATCGTTTCTTTTTTCATTCTGATTTAAGGTGAAATCTATCCGTTGTATCAAAAGTAATGATGCATAAATAAAATCAATTGTCAGATTTTTTTTAAAATTTTTATTTCAAAAACTAAACAAAAAAAGCTCTAGTTACATTCATGATTAATCCTAATTTGAAATATTCTAGCATTCTAAGACATTAGTTCAAAGAGGAAAGACGTTGAATATTGATTAGTAAGTGCCTGGATAATAATATTGTTGTGGATAAAAAATTGGTTGAGAAACCATTTGTGGTTGAGAAAATGCACAACCTGGACAGCTTGATGTTGCTGATCCATAGGATGAATAATAAGGAGATTGAAAGACCTACATAAATCAAAAAATTACCAATAAGAATGAATATAAAAAGACCAGAAACTCACCATGATTATTAATGAAAGTTTTTTAATACTAATCGAGATGAAGTGAAGCTTTGAATGCTCTATCAAAATATTGCAAAAGATAATATTTGATCAAATATGCATGTAAAGAATCCCCTACCTCTACTGTATTGATGAGAAGTTGATTGTGGTTTAGTTGTAAAAATCTGTGGCTTTATATACTGAGAAGCTTTGTGAGATAAATAAAGTGAGAAAGCACAGGTAATGATGAGTAGTCGTGGTAAAGAAGCAAAAAGAAAACACACATCATATGGTTGACTGCGCTCGGAGAACGTCAATTGCACATACAATGTTTTGTAATGTATGACAAAAAAGGAGTTGAAATATAGCTTGAGGGCAAAGTTTGAGAATAGTATATGATTATATGTTGTCGATATCCAAGCTAATCGGTACATTTTTTTCTTGCGAAAAGTTCAAAATGTCACAAAGGTATTGCAAATCACCAACAAAATTATGTATTATAAACAATTATTTCGAAGTATCATGATTTTTAATGTTGAATGAGATGCAGAATTAACTTTATCAGACAATATATATTTTTAGACTACTGGATGCTTATGATAATTAATATAATTCTTATTATAATCAATGATACATATTTGATTCTACAGATTTAATATTCAAACAAGATATATATTTTATTATTTTAAACGAGTGTTATTTATTCATCGGATGTTCTCTAAGAAGAAAAATGTCATTTTTTAAAAATGATCCATGAAGCTTCAATTGTAGTAGCAAAAAAAAAGACGTATGCAACTAAAGTAAAATAAAAATAGAAAAATGAGCCTCTCTGTATTTTAATAAGATTTCTTTTAATATTCGTTAGTGTAGGGATTTTTTTTCAAAAATTTTGCCTTTGAGTTCTCTATCATATAGTATATTTTCTTTTAATTGTATAATTAACAGCTATAATTGTTACGATTATGCTGGAAACGAATAGTCGAAAAGAAAAGAAATCTTTTGAGTGTATATTTCATAAGAATATATTTCGATTTTATCTTTTTTTTTTTTTGTCAAGATAGCTAAAGTCTTTTATTAATGATAGAGAAAAAGTTGTTCTAACATTATTGTTACATTAATTAATTAATCGGTAGATATGGATTGTGCGCCCTCTCAACACTGAAATCTTTTTCAAGAATCTTATTTTCACATTTTAGTATTACTAAAACAACATTCTGGATTTATTATACATGATATAATGTTTCCTGATCGAAAGTGATCTCCAATATTTAGTTGAACATCATCGTGAGGTGCTGTTTAACAACATATATCAATCAATGAATTTAATAATGATTCCAAGATGATGTTCTATTTTCTTCTATCGAATATTCCAAACTGAAGCTTTGAACTATTTAATTTGGGAGGTATTTTCTACTTGTTAGGAACAAGATAGGGACCTGCAAATTTTCATTATTCGAAAGACCAGCCTCCAAAGAACAATTCTTTTCTAGATTCAAGTTAACAATAAAATATATAAAAAGGGTAGCTCAGAAGTTTTGACTGAATTTCAATATGAAACTTTTCCACAGTACAACAGTTAGTTGTAAATATGCCCATAGAACGAAAAGATGCAACAAAACACGCTCTACAAAATGGGTTTTGATTGAACTTGTTACCTCATATAGTTTGAAAGTTATAAGCTTAGAAATGTACTTCACAAAAAAATGAAAATTGATCATGAATTTCCAAGAACAAAACAAAAAAAGAAAATATCTGACAAAGTACAGCTTGAGCAATCAATTAACTTGAAAAATCATTGTTAAGTCATAATGTAATTAATTTTAGATGTCAAAAAAGTTTCGTCTAAATGAAAAACTTTCATGAACATGTTCTTTCTTTGAAGAAATTAATTTCACTTCAATAGCAATAAAAATTGCTGATGAATTACAATCTTCTCAAAAACCACGTCCATTATATAGTGATGTATTAAGACGAAACAATAAATCGAATATTACAAAGAGAGACAGTAGTCATTAGATCAACATGTAGTATACTAAGAACTGTTAGAATGAAACAATCCAAAAAAAAAAACAGAAATTCAAAGAATAATTTATTAGTAATGTTGCTTGATATCGAAGTGGAATTGATTTCTTTAAAGAAAGAACGTGTCCTTGAAATTGTTCATTTAGAAGAAACTCTTTTTACATCTAAAGTTAATTACATTTTGATTTAAAAGTAATTTTTCAAGTGAACTAAATGCTCAAGCTGTACTTTATTTCGAACTATATGAGGTGACGAGTTCAATCATAAGTCATTTTATAGAACGTCTTTTGTTGCATTTTTCTGCTCTAGAAACATATTTGCAGCCAACTGTCTGACTATAGAAAAATTTTAGTATTCCAATCGAGTCAAAACTTTTGAGCCTCTCTTTAAGTATTAGACATTACTCTGACTTTTATAAATCAATATTATTTTTAGATTTTACATCATGGAAGCCGCAAGTTTCTATCTTGAATCTTTTTAGAGAGGGGATCGATATTTTATGAGAAATATGCTATTCGGTTAATTATGACAGCTTGTAACCAAATGAAAAACATATATCAATAATCAACATCATTAAAAAGCTTCATCGTCTGTCGCATCATTCATTGTATCACCTCTGTGATATCATCAGTTTCATCATCCATGTCTCTTGCTGTATCTGTATAATTATAATCATCATCGACTAGCGATTCTTCGATGTGTTCAGCATTTATGTGTCCTCGTTTAAAAGTCAGTTCTTTTTCATGTGCGTGAGTGATGCCGCTTTTGGTTTTAAAGAAACATAAAACACCTAACCATTCAGAAGTCAAACATTGAACGTTTGCAAATCAGAAGCGCGTGTTGTATTTTCTCTTGCATATGATTTTATTGCGACCTATACCAATTCACAAGAGTCTAACATCCAATGTTTCACAGATAATCTTAAAGAGCTTATGGCTTTAATGAATAATGCATTTTTTCACACATCTTTAATTCTTAACGAAAAATAATATTGTGTTCCAGCGGTATCCAGTTACTCCGAGTAAAAGTGATCCCTCTCTGAAAAATACAAGACAGAAACTTGGAGTTTACGTCGTTCTGTAGAGAATACTTTGACGTTTCTAATTAACTTATAAACAAATATATTGAATGTAATTTCTAAAAATGCCATAGATTTATGAAACTTCCAATAATATCGGAGACCTATATGTCTAGCAGTTTTCATGCTAGCAAGACGATTGAGAAAGAGACACAGAAGAAAAATGACTGACATTAGTACACATGAGCTAGCCAATCATCCCTTTTATGCATATGGATAGTCAACAAATAATTTACGAATAATACTCATTACAATTTTATTTCTATCACTCGTGTAAATACCGTTAGAAATATAAAAAAACAAGATATCGTTTCTTTTTCACTTCGATTTAAGGTGAAATCTACCCGTTATATCAAAAGTAATGATGCATAAATAAAATCAATTTTCAGATTTTTTTTCAATTTTTATTTAAAAAAATAAGCAAAAAACAGCTCTAGTTACATTCATGATTAATGCTAATTTGAAATTTTCTAATATCCTACTACACTAAGTTCAGACAATAAAAACGTTGAACATTGATTAGTAAGTGCCTGGATAATAATATTGTTGTGGATAAAAAAGTGGTTGAGAAACCATTTGTGGTTGAGAAAATGCACAACCTGGACAGCTTGATGTTGCTGATCCA
>CAJNSZ010002258.1:0-16738 GCA_905329745.1 Rotaria sp. Silwood2
TCAAAACGATACGTGAGTTCCACAAAAGATGACTGTTGACGCAGAAGTTGATCAGATATTTGTCTCAAACGGCCACCGCGCGAAACCATTAAGGCTTCTCTTAGTCGCTACGAGCTTACTTTTAGAAAAAAAAGAGAAATCGCATGTTATTCAGAGGTTATACATGTTTTTTCGTAAGCAGTGACTTCAAGCATAAAATCGAGTAATGCAACCCTTAGATATGAAGCAGCCACTATTCGGAATATTCATGAAATTTTTATTCCACAAAGTTACCGGTGAGCGTGCAAATGCTAAAGATGGTATTTAACGCTATTATCAACTAATAATTTCATTACGTTGTCAAACCTGTAGATGTAGGGGTCGACGGTGTTGTCGCACTTGAATCGATCGACGGGCACACCTGAGGAACAGCGAGTGCCTGCGGATAACACATTGGCCTGTCACATCGAGTGATGACAACGCAAACAGTGCAGGGCACTGTACATGTGATATTATCGCTCGAACATGGTGTCAGACTGGTGCAAGAGAGTAACGCAACAGCACACACACCGCCCGAGCCTGAAGTAAGAGCAAGACATTCACAATCAAAGTTCGTTGAACAAGACATCGCGCCACTGACACACGTAGAAGCTTGACATTGCAAGCTACCGATTGGCTGACCTGTTTAATAGTCAAAATATAGCGTTCATGATTCTAGCGAGAAATGTTCTCACCCAATATGCTGAAAACGTATAAAGACAAGCATAAAAAACCTTTTACTACTATTTTAGCCATTAGCCACGAGTAACTTACATCCAACTAACTAGGAATTTCCACATGCTTTCCTACTGCTGAGAATTTTCTAAAGGAAAGTAACACAGTGGTTTGAAGCTTTATAAGTTTTGCAGCCACGCTTACCCCTACCTTCACTTTACCGATGAAAACGTTTAGTAATGCGGCCATTTATTGAAAGTTGCTCCAAGCCAGTACCGGTACTCAAATTCAATAACAACATTCTCCATCATGAAACAGAAATAATACGTTTTCGATTTATATTCTGACGATTGCACTAATACCGTTTGCGCAGTGGATGTGTGCGTGGATGCTACTAGGTGTGGTTGTGAGTGGGTGTGAGGTTAAAGAAGACCCACACCCACACCCACACCCACATCCACACCCACATCCACACCCACCCCCACCCCCACCCACCCCCACACCTACACCCACACCCACACCCAATATATACCAGACTCATTTTTTCAAGATGATTTATATGCTTCCGATTGTTCAGATCGTTCTTATGAGGATTAGGTGCTCATGGATGATTTAAAGAGGTGTACCTTAAGTAAACCATCATTTCAATGTGAAGAAAAACTATGCGAAAAAGTGGGTGTGAGTGTAAGGGTGCCTGTCTGCTTTTCATCTACAATCACACCCACACCCACACCACCCTAGTTTTAGTTATTTGTGGATTTTCTTGATCGTAGAATATTGAACAAAATGCATTCTTTCAATTACTTACAATACACGATTACATGCCTATCAAATTTTCAATAAACAAAATGTATGGTTCATTAAATATGCATGAATAGCTACAAGTAATGTCTATAAGGACTATATATTGTTGGATAATATGAAGATCCGTTATAATTATGGTCTAATGGTCTCTCCATATATTGATATCTATTAAAATCTGTATTAAGAATTGAATCAGGATATGGGTACCGAAATTGGTTATTGTTAGTTGTAGTAGCATGGTGATTATTTGGTATCTCTGCATGAGGTGTTCTAGTGTATGGTATATCAATTTGTAATTGATAATTGGAAAGTTTGGAAGTACTTTGTGTTTCATTAGAAACAGGGGTAATGTCATTTACTTTCTGATGATTTCTTTGATGGTTTTTAGCAGGTATTGACTTTATTGGACGTAATTTTGGCGATTCTTGTTCAGTAGGTGATTGTTCTTGTCCGAATAAATGTAACCAATGGCCAACACAAGCAATCAATGAACTAGCATAAAGTTGTCGAAGCCAACACTCTGGAATTTGTTGGTATCCATAATAAGCACCAGCTAATTGGCCGTATATGATTGCTGTAGTATCATTATTTTCTCCTAATCGAACGGCATCTGAAAATCCTTTTTCGAAAGAATTGTTATCATAGCAAAAGACCCAAAGAGCAGCTTCTAAGGTATCGACTATATATCCCTTTCCTCGAATTCCATCTTCATATCCACGAGGTCGCTTGTACGAGCCTTGCGCTATGCGAAGTATTTCTGGATGAAGTTCTTTTGCTTCGAACCAACTTCGATGATCTTCGTAGAAGTGATTGTCTAACAATCTTTCTTTTTTTTCACCTCGAATAGCTGCAACAATAAGTGCTGCATAATATCGACAAGCATCTAACACTTTAATATTATCTTGAAACAGTGAAGCACTGCGTCCAGCATAATTAACGGCATCCTTAGGCGAACGAAAATAAAAGAGTGGTATAGGAGCAAGATACATAAGAACTCCACTTCCAGTAGTGCTTGTGGAACCACATTTTAAATTGAACTTTTTTATGGCACGAACTTTCTCAAGTGAAAGATCATCGACTTCTTCGTCAGTGTTCATATGATAAGCCTTTTTTAAAGTCTCCTGACGGCGACAAAAGTCGTCTAATGCCTGATGTGTAGCATTATTTATGTTAAAACATTGACCAGTGGATGAAAGAAAACCTTTTTTATACCACCATTTATAACGAACCATTTGGTTGTAAGGATCAAAACTTTTCTTAGTAATTAATGATGAAGCGAGACATAAACACATAGATGTATTATCTGTCCATTGTCCTGGATTTAGACTTTGTGTACCTCCTTTCTTTATACCAGTGACAGGACAATCCCCAAAGTAATCACCTGAACGAAATCCAACACCAACTCCTAGTACATCGCCTACAGCTAATCCAAAAAGTGCACCCATTACTCGTTTAAGACTACTAGGTTTTCCTGAACTATTTTGTGGATATGTAAACATAATTTGATGTGGAAGTATATGATTCTGAGGAGAAGGAAATTGAATAGTTGACATTCTTCTAGAATTTAAACTCTAAAACATAAATAGGTTTTGAATTATTTTTTAGTTATTTGCATCATCGGTTGGAAAATTTTTAAATATTTAACTATACAAAATTAGAGTGGTTTAGTTTTTACTCGCTATTAAATCAAATCTAAATATATGTAATGTCTTTTTGATATTTTAATTCATCCAATCTTAATTCATTGAAAAATGTTCACCCCAGACTAGAGTGATAAGTCAAGAAGATACAGAACCAAAAACCTAAGTATAAAGCCAAAAGAGCACCTCAAAATGAGCTGATTTTTTGTTTACCATAAAGCTTTCAACACTTAATATTGTCGATATTCGTAATCAGCATACTTGACTCTATCGATAAATGTAGGTTTAAACAAAATCAAAAATAAAAAGTTTTTCAGAGATCCCTGTGGGGGGCCACAGGTCCCAAAAACCCTTAGGTGAGCTATGCAAAAAAAAAACCTATGGAATATCATCAGGAGTCATGTCTTATTTCAAATTGATAAAAGAAAGTTAATTTTGTTGGGGGCAAAAAAATGGCCTTGCCCGCCCTCGTCCTTTGATTATATTTTCATCAAGATGTTAAGCTACTGTCATGAAAATTTTGAAAACCCAGCAAAAAGACAATGAAATACCTTATTATTGGCGTGTTTCAATACATGATTCTATTTGTTCCACTATCGAATGTAAGGCAAAGACCATGAACCAGAAGCTTCCCTTTCAATTAGTGAAAACTGTAGATTATTAGCTATTACCTATATCAATTTATTGCACTTAGAACAGTTCATCTAGAATTCCGAGCGAACAAGAGTTGTCTTAGTTTTCGAATGACTCCTGTTTCAATTACTCTTTTCATTCTTTGTTCAGAGAGCGAATACAAACAATGTAAATTCTATCATATAGTAATATACCGATTAGTGATCACACTATTAGTCCTCACTGAAAATTTCTATTCTATTCAATATAATTTTCTATTAAAATAAAAATAAAACAAACAAGTTACTATACATTATTCAATGTTATTATGAGTTGTAGTAGCATTCTGCACATGACATTTGACAAGTAAACTAATCGTTGCATAGAAATAAAATGAATAAAAGTAAATGTGAAACATTGTAAATAGTAAAAGCTAATAGACATAAAAAGCCTTCACAATGTAATAAATTGTTCTTTTCTTGTAATGCAAGTCAAACATATATTAAATAGTGTTCTTAAGGGGACCCCTCCCCCTCAGAAATGAAGTTCCACTTGAGATCCTCCGTTTGGGCTGAAATTTTCATGGATAATTGGTCTTAGTGAGAAATCCTTGTGATAAAAATTTCAGCTTGACATGTTCGACTAAGTCGCAGTTTCAGATGCTTTTCCTACCTTTCAGGTGAATCGAAATCACTCGGTCCAGAGAAGGGATAGAGAGGTCGGACTGATTTAAAATTGTAGTTAGCCTCTGTACGCAACTTTTCATGAGACGGAATTTTGAAACTCGCTTCCATTCATTTTTTATGCGCAATTTTGTGAGCATGCTTGCAAAATAAGGGAAAAAAGTGGGATTCTATGACAGTAAATTCCACTTTTCTCAGATCTGGGATTCAATATCGAAAATCCGTCTGATGAAAAGTTAGCTCTAATTAAGATCTTCAAAACAAAACAAAAATCATAGGTCATATGCCGGACCAAGTAGGAGTGATTCCAATTTTTCTGTCTAGAAACCATGATTTGAGAAAAATGCTAAAGAAATTTTAAAAGTTGATTTTTTATTAAAACCCAGAATAAGTTATGTTGCAGTGGTATATTCCACTGAACCATCTTAAAGAACGTGATGAATGGCGTTCATTAACTCCATCTGATATGGTGATTTGTGTGAAAATGTTCTGTCCAGCAATAGTCCTAATGGGAAGGCAATTTTTCTGAAACTGACCATCGTGAAGTTTTCTAGGAAAACATGGTAGTGGGTTTTAAGTTTCATGGGATAAGTCTTTGAAAACCCGATCATTTTTCAAAAACCTATATATATTCTGAAAGAGGAAGCTTCGCTGCATCATCCTCTATTAAAAACTCAACTTCGGTATTTGCCTGAATTTGCAGTACGAACTCGCTTTGCTTAACCAAACTGATCGTTCTATCGTTCGGAAGTATATAAAACGTATAATAGATTATCATGTACATACTTTTGAACTTTTTAAAATTGAATTCATAAGAAAAATGAATGGCAATTTAATTGTGCGGCTAGCGCATGTTCGAAAGAAATTTGCACTGTTAAGTTTGAATTTCGTGTTCTATATATTTTCTCTGTCAGTTTAAAGTGCAAACACAAAGTCTACCATAAATGAACAAACTAGATTTATTTTTCAACGATCGTAACACAAGTACATTGAGACTATTCGAACGTTTTCAAATAATTTCAATAGCGGCAGTTATTGGTATAATATTCTCATTCTTCTGTACAAGTGAAAATAACAACAAATAAATCATTAGCTCAAAAAAAAATGACGAAATCGACCTTTTAAATGATGGTCGAAAATTAAGTTTTCTGGTTGTCAAGTTGTTAGATACTGTTCAATCAATATTTTATCGTGTGGATGATTGAAATTCTATTGTCTTGACTGTATTACTGATTAACGTCAACATTTTTACCGTCGATAATCCTGAATTGCAACTTGTTACTATGTATTATACTCTAAGTAGAAGACTGATGACAAAATTACATACGTAAATAAAATAACTCATTTTTCTCTTTTATAAAATAAACCCAATTAAACATGTCGTCACAAATCAAAAAAAAGTAAAAATATAAGTCATCTTACATGAAAGCTTTTTCTTGTAGGAATAAGTTTAAAAAAGATCTGTCAAAATAAAATTTTACCTTTCTTCTTTTTTTTTATGAAGCGATTGAAGAACTTCATTTAAAACTTTTTTCATTCTGTGCTATAGAATTTTTTTTTTCGTCGTTAAATATGATTTAAACTATGAAATAGTTGTTAGCATAACTATAAATAATCAATGAATTAACTTGAAGAACATCTCTTATCGTGTAGTATACTTTCATCTCTCACTTTTTTCAAGATCTTATTCAATATAAAAAAAGCCTCAAGAAAAAAGTTTTTAACGAGGAATTTTCATATAATGATTGGTCAATATGTGCATGTTTTTTTTTTGATCATGCTATTACTATCAAATCATTTCTTTAGAATAGATATTATTTAGCTGTAAATGAAATAAATGAATTCAAGTGCGTCTTATTTAGTATTTACAAGTAGTGAATTCATAAATTAGGAGAGTAAGAGAGAAAACCTTCAAAAAATCATGTCAAAATTCAACGTTTCTCAATAAAAACGGGCGTCTCTGTCTCTCTTTTTGACAGTATTTTAAAAAATTAACTTAGTTCCTTGGTGTTACAGAATTAATATGAAAAATCTCTTTCTCAAGGTATATAAACAGAGAAAATCAATTTTTGAAAAAAAATTTGGTCTTTCGCCTTTTATTACATATTCATCGAAATTATGTAAGTAAATGCGTCGATAATGAAAAACTGTTCATGGATTTAAAAAAACAGTTAAACATATCATCTTCTATGAAAGAATTAAGTTCATATAACAAATCTAAAAGTAATCAATTCAAGTGTGTTGGAGAATCTCTTGTTCTAACTAATGACTATTATTCGTTAAAATATCTACATTGATTAGCTTTGGTTTCGATTAGAGGCATGAAGATAAGCTTTATACTCTCCACCATTGATATTGCATAAGGCTGATTTTTCTCGTTAATATGAAATTGCGAGAGAATAATATGTACAAAACATAATCATAACTCATTTCTTCGTTTCTAAAAATCGCATTGTAGATGGTGGTGGCATTCAATCAAACTTGAATATTAAAATTAGGGTAAGGGTGTGGGGATGTTGATCACGCAATACAACCTCTCCCAATCCAAACTCTACACTCCACACCCACCCACATCCTTCATTAGTAAGAGGAAGATTAATTTGAGGCAAAGTAATCACAAAACGTAATAGAATAAAATAGAGAAATTTTTTGATAATGAGTTTTATCAGTTACATTTTTTTTTCGAGAAACATTGACGTAGAATGTTTTCTTATAAAATATCACGGTTGATATTGTTCAAGAGGAGTTTATTCCTGTATGCTTTTATCAAAATATTTAATATCTATAGAATAGCATAATTCACATCTGCCGTCATTTTAGATAGAAACATATCCCAAAAAGGAACCTAATCTAATATTTGATCTAATCTTATTTGTTGAAAATGTTTGAATATATAATAGATTTAACTAATCTCATTATTCAATGACGTTAGCATTAAAGTCATTATATATTTTTCATTCATCACTAATCGATCCCTAATTTCTCCTAATAATTAATGAAATAAATTGGCAAGATAACTAAGAACAACATGATTAGGTTTTGACGTAGTATTTATTCTATCATATATTTGTTGAACGAGAATAACAAAAATAAATGTTACAGTTAATGATCAACACTTTTAAGAGAAGAATTGATAAGACATATTTGTCAAAGTAAAGAAGAAAAGAAAATCACCAAGTAGTTATTTTTTTTTCCACACATGTGAAACAATTTTTTTTTATTTGATTAGAAATGAGAGTTGAACATTTTTTTAAAGTTAATGCTAAATATCATCTAAATTAAAACTATTTTTGTTTATAGGATATTGTTCTACTAATTGTTTATATGCAACGAAACAAGGCATTTTTCAAGGTATAAAAAAAAGTGTCAATAAATGACGCTCAAATAGAATAATTATAAACACTTGAAATTTTTTAATTCAATCAAGACATTTATCATTTGTTCTGTTCTTTAATAATCAATGTATTCCATCCGAAACTTCAATTCTTTTTTTCTCCTAGAATTCTAAGATTCATGTAGTTTATGCACTATGTTCTATGCACTATGTAGGGTGTGGATGTTGTCTTTACGTCCACTTATACATACTCGCCCACATCCCATCCTCAAGAGTGTCTCTTTTTCATGAAAATAACTTATATATGATTTAGTAGAGGAGAGAAAAAGCTCTTTCTTTTAATAAATAACGTTTTCCCTTAGCACTTTTCTGTTCAAAAAAACAAAAGAATTAACACTTTATGCCATTATTTTTGCAACGTAGGAAAGTTCCATGATATAAAAATCTGTGCTTTAATTGATAGATTTATCAAAAAAAAAAATGATGTGTCAGTAAATATATCATCCGAAAAATATCATAGTAAATATCTTTCGTGTTGTACATTCTATTGAATGTGTATTTACATATTAACAATAGTCATTCTTATTCTATTCATTTTTAAAAAAGAATTCATTTATTGTTTTAATGTGTAACGTATATCAAGAATATTAATTTTATTTATGTTTTGTTCAATAAAATTAATTGAAAATTGTTGAATTTTTTTTATTTTGCGATAATCTATTGTACGTACACATCTTGTCACTAATTCTAAAATTATGACGCCCATGCGTTTTTATATATCATCAGAAGTTTTAAAAACGAACCAAGCATAGATGTCAAATATTTACCAGAAACAAAATTGCCTGTTTTTTTTAATGTTATCTTGAAATTACGTCATGTTCAAGATTCCTTTAATTTACGTTCATGTATATATGAAATAGAAAAAGAAAACAAGACAATAGATTAAAATCTATATTAGAATTTTATACACGAGGTAGTGCTGATCTTGGGTGCGGTGGAGGTGTGGATTATAAAAATACCAACACAGAAGTGCTCGATTATGTTCGGCTAGAAACAGTTTTTCGGATACATCCTGAAATGCTAAAACGAAACTTACTATTTTTATGTCGCTTAGATAAACACGCGCTTCTCCACACTCACTCCTTATCGATAATCAAACGATGAATTGACAGCGCTCATTAATTAAATGGTGACAATTATTCATAGGGTTTTCGTTCTCGTGAATTTTACTATAAGAGCTTTTCATGTTCATTGAGACTGTGATCAGCTGATTGATGAAATTGTAACATTTTTGATTCATAGTAACAAAAACAAAATATTTGATTCCAATTAAACATAAACATTTTTAGTGTATGAGCAATTCACGATGATTTCCATGAATCATAAGTCGTTGGTTTTTTCAAAAATTGAGATTTCTGATTCGCAGCATATTTCATATTCAAGTGAAACTCGAATAGAACCTAGTTTTCTTTGTTTTTTTTTTTAAATGTCTATTGGAACTAAGAAGATTTCTTAGCAGAGCCAAGGAAATCTATTCTAGAAATGCCAACTCTGTTTTCGTTACACACACATAAAATCAAACATTAGGGAAAAAAATGTCAAGTCATTTGCTTCATATCTCTGTCCGAAACCAATGATGCTCTACAGTTATTTGAACTTGCTTCGTTCGGTTCTGTCTCATAATCCGTGTTTGTTTTTATCTCTGAAGATATCATTCGTAAGTGGACAGTTCTTGTAAACAATTCAAAGTTCGAAGTGAAAGTCCAAGCCATAGAATACCAATAATAGTGCATACACCTATCGAAATAATAAATAACTGATGGATATAGAGAAAATCCTAAATTATGTAAAGTGACGAGTAACGTCATATACGTGCCACCAATACCTGGCTGATATATCGAAGCGAAAAAATTGATTTGCGCTGTGAATCGCAATGTCCTAATGAATTCATTGCATGCCAAAAGTACAATAAGTAACGAATACTAATAAATCGATGAGATTATACGAGAAGTGAGCTAGGCATAAACAACAATTGGTATGCTACTGACAAGATACAACGAATAAGATCGAGCAAACCATGTGAGAGGTCGTGTTGTATCACGAATAATTAGAGGTGCTATAAGTGTGATGAGAGTCACTGATATTTTGATCAGAGCTAAATATTCACGTGGTACATCTTGCCTAAAAAGGAAATGAAAGAAGTAACATAATGTAGTTGTCTCATAAAGATAATTAATACTGTTTATGGTTTTTACGAGAGATGTTCTCTAATAATAATTTTAAAGCACAATTTCATTATTTTGAAAGCTATCGAATGTGTTGAAGTATTTTAATGAAGGCTGACTGTTCTTTTGAAAATAAAACACCAACTGTACGAAATAGTATTTTTCATCAACTTGAACAATTGTTCAAAGTAATTTTTTTTGTTCCAAGATTATGAATTCTAACTACAATAAAGTCAAAAGTTAATATTGTCTTCACTTACTTTATGAGTGATAAATGAGTCATATAATTGATAGCTAATATTCCTATTGGAGGAAGTAGTGCAACGAGAGTCAACTGTTGAATATATATCTTCTTGAAAAGTCTCCAAATTGCAAGATAAGTTTCGAGTAAAGTAAGACTTTCTGTTTTTTCATCATCGGACACTGATGCGTTTTCTTTTTCACGACGAAGTAATAAGATAAGGCATGTAGTAACAACGAGAATACCTACAGCTGAAGAGCGCATAAATTGTTCGACTGTAAATAAGTCTGAGGAAGTGAAAGTGGCTTACGAATGAATCGATTAGTGAAATTAGCTGATTCAAACGTTAAAAGAAACGAAGAGTCAAGAAAAAAAACCAAAAGTTTCTCCTACAATTTGTGAAGTTGATGCCGATTGAGGACTCGTTGTAGAAAATAAGGTAATAGAAAAACCATCGACACTAATATCTTGAGCTGCTGTAAGAAAAACAATAAAAAAACAAATGATAGTGAGTAATATAATACGCAGGTTGATTATAAAGGATTCGACATAGAACGATAGTATTAATAAAAATCCAGCCATACTAATCTGTATATGTACCAGCCATGATTTCCGTCTGCCGAAACGTTTAATGTAGAGAGCATCGATCAATGGTGCCCAAAGAAGTTTAAAGGAGAATAGATAAAATGTAAAGCTAAATGTACCTTGATCTTTCCATGCAGCATCGTGAGCAAGTAAAATCAATGGCAAACTACTTGTGAGTCCGAAAGTTAAACCTTGCACAACATATAGAACAGTAATAAGAAAAATGATTAATAAAACAGTCTTTGAATGAGTAACCATATGTTCAAGATTTAGACGATCTTCGATTTTGTATACACATATCAAAAGAAGTTGAATAATAGAAATCAGAAACCTTTGAACATACCTAATAAGTGCAATGTTATATACGCCTTCTGCGTATAAGCAAAATGATAAGAAACCTGTTTTCAATCTATGTTATTTTATTTTTCTGCTTTCGTGTATTTCGCACATGTTGTTTTCAAAATAAGAATATTATTTACTTGAATATTTTTTTAAGATATTTTTATCTTCGTTTTTATAAGTTTTGCATACTTTTTTTTTTAATAGTATTAATATCTTATTCTCCTATGTTGTGGTTGAGTACAGTTGTGTGAATGTTCACCTTTAGTTAAATGATACCAGCATCTTAAAAATTTTATTTTTGAGTTGTATTCATGTAATTTAATCAACTACTTAATTTATAATCGAATATTTAATGTTTCATTCGTATCGTTGATGATCAAACATGTAGAGGATAAATGTTATTGGAGCCATTAGACGAGTTTATCAACTGTCGATGAGATAATTTTCAATTTTCCATATGTCAGCTTTATGTTTAAAAGTTAATGATCGGAGATCAGGCGTTCAATTAACAAAATCCAGAATAATCCTTGAATTTTCAACACCAATAGAGAGAGAATTACACAGGGACAGATTTCATTCGTATATTATTTCAAATAGAAAATTTAAACACCACTTCATGATTTCTATCATTGTCATTCGATACAAATAGATGGTATTGCATTGTTTTATCAAAAGGAAGAAATCTCTTTTATAAAAAAAAAAAACATTCAAGAAATAGTGTTAGATACGATTGAGTAGAATACAAAAAAGGATCGAAGCTATTCAAGTCAATTGTATTGTCCCGATGCAAAAATTTCAATATTTTATTCTAATCGTTTTCACTCAAAGTTCCAGATGTTAAAAACACAATTATTAAACTAATTTTTACAGACCCCATCGAGGAATAGCCACTGAAAACTAAGCACATTCATTTCATCAATGAGATGATAATTCTAGAACGAGTGAAAAAAAGGGTCATGAGGAGTGATGGTGATATTAGGTCTCAATAGTTAGAGCTTTGCTGATTCAATTTATCATGATAAATCATCGCTTTCGGACCTCCGTACATAGTTAGATTAGAATCGTATGTTAAGTTGAAACCGTATTGATATTATGCAACAACTATTCGACAGAAAGTAGAACACGGCAGAAAAGAAGATCGTTATCTATGCGCACATATTAGAAGTTTTACGTAATTACTCAATATCGATGATATTTACAGAAAGAGGAGAAGAAATAGCGAGGATGGGAAGCAGAGAAGACTACAAAAAATAATATGCTCTACTAAAACATAATGTTTTCAAGAGTTTCATATTTTCTGTTTGTGAGATATGAAAGCAAATGATTTAAATCGAAACTAAATGTTAAAATTCTACTATACAAGAAATACAATTCCACGAAATGAAAGAGATCGAAAAATTTAATAATAACTTCGATTATTATTCTTGAACATCTTAATATTAACACTAAACTTTTATGCAGTTGAATATTATTTTCGAATAAATGTAAATTTGTGAATATTTTCATGTTTCAATTTGAACTTAATTTGTTTAAATAAAGTCGTGGGTTTAACGATTCGATGTACATGACTTTCAATAGTTATGATATTTTCTACTAATTTAACAAGACTGCCTTCGATTAAATTTCAAGAAAATACAATCTTATCATTCAAATAATACAAATTTCATTTCTAGTTTGTCAAACGACATACTAATCATTTAGTATTTTCATAGCTATCTCAAGTTTGAATGTTCCTTCAAAAGAGGATGTGGGGTGATGTGGCTGTCTATGTAGTACCTTTTCAAGAGAGACTTAAAGTCACCTAGAGATCCCGCACTCAGCCACAGCTACATCCTCAGAAAAAAATTTCTAAAGATTTGTTTTAGTTGATTAAAAATTTCGGCTCTTCTAGTGTATTTTCCAAAATTTTTGCCAAAGAGAGATTTTCTAATATGTGGTTGCTTTTGTGTTAGGAGAGAGTTACATGATAAAGAAGACTTACTTCGAATGATTCGTAACCGTCAAAAATAATTATGATAAACTAATAAATTCACGATTTCGAAAATCGTGTTTCTTTGGCTATATCAATGGTAAATTGAACAGCTATGTCTTGAGTATCAAACCAATTCATAAGTATCTGATTTACAGTCAAAATCATAATTCTAAAACAATAACTTGAATCGATATGTTCAACAGTTGGACTATTTGTTAGTCCAATACGAGGAAAATCTAAAAGGGTAATAATAGCTAAAGTATTATAATTCTTTGGTAGATTAACAAATATTTGTCGTATTCTGAAAGATGGAATCGAATTAAGAATAAATAAAAAATCTTGGTAATTGGCATGAGGATAGAGTATGTAAATGAATGGAAAAACAAACAAAATAGATTTGGATACGATAAATGAACAACATTAACATGTTAGTAGAATCGCTCTCTTTTATATTTCTACTTTTGAAATTTCGAGTATACATCATAACTATTGAACTAAATTCGCTTTTCTTGATAAATGTCGCAGTAAATCAAGAAGAGTCATTTGTTTTTTCCTAATGAAGATAAAATAAATCCTTTCTGTTATTCAATAAAACTTTTTTAAATAAAGAACGAGACGAAATCACAAGATACAACAGATTGAAATTGATATGAAAATAGAATTAAGTACATAAATTGAGTCGTAGAGAATGAAAACTCAAAGTTTGTAAAAGAATATGTTAAAAAAATTCTCTCGATATCTAACTAAGTACTTGATGTGCATTCGTCAGATTTATATTTGATAACATTAACCAACATGTTTCAACCACTATAGACCGAGACAGGTCATTGCATGCTCTTACTTTTTGATTAAAGAATTCCTAATTCACAATTATTTATTGAATAATTCAAATACATATCACCTTCGATTTCCCAATTTTCAAATGATAGAAACTTACAAATTAATATCTATATTAACTGCTGTTGTAAAGGATGACACACTAATTTTTTTAATTTTCTTCAGTTTATTGTATTTGTACAAAATGTCAAAAATTTTCTATTTCTGTAAGATAATGATTATCCTATCCAATGATATATTTTTCATTTGTTTTATCAGATTTCTTGATTAAAAAAATTAGCTTAAAGTAACTTTTGCAAATATATATTTCACCCACGCTAAGTTCGATTGTCGTAAAATATAACCTTAAATGAAAACGATCTTTCACACTTAAATTTGCACCAAATTTTGCTGTAAGATTTTATAACTGAATTAGGATAAAATTCCATAAATTAATAGACAAATTACTGTATATTAATGGAAAAGATTAATATAGCTAGTTTCTTTGAAAAAAACAAATAATTGAAAATTCACTAAATTTGTTAGTCAAAGTGGAAATTAAAGTAAATATAGTTCGATAGATTAATAAATTCTCAATCTAAATATATTCATTTGTCCCTTACGTTGGGATTAGTCGAAGAAAGCATCTCAGAATTCCGCAGAAAAAAATTTTTTTTGCTTGTTTCTTGAAACTTCTTATTTTTTGACCAGCACATAAGTCGAGTCAAGTGAAAAATATACTATTGGATAGCCTAATCAACGCTCTATCTAATTATATAGAAATGAAATTTGCTACAACTATTAGCTTTCAAAAAAACAACAATAAAATCTTCAATAGTTAATTAGTGCATAATTAATTGAATACATTTATTGTTGTAGATAAATGATCAAAAAATCGTTCGTTGTACATTTAATTCTTAGAAGTTACGTTTAATAAATAACTTGAGTCAATCACATGAATTTGGAAGACAGAAACAATACGTCTTCTATGACTCATTTTTCTATCCTTCCTTTGCTTGATCGAAGTTGGAAAAATCCAACTGCAAGTAATTTGAATATTATGTCTTTTTAAAAACTTTTTTCGTTATCTTAAGACTTATTTACAATTACAATAACGATTTTTTTTCATAATTTACAAACCTATGATCAGGATTAAAGTGTTTGATGATTTAAAAATTAATACTATTTGTTTGAGATAATTTCAAGCTTGAAAGGAAGTCAAAGATGATGTATATTTTCTCTTTGACGACTCTTGCCAATAGATTTTTTCTTTCTCTGGCACAATGATCCACTCTTATTGATGACTTTATCTTGCATATCTCTGATTTTTTTTGTATGACGTATTTGTTGATATCATTTTTTGTCATGCTCTACTGATTCAAAAGACAAAAGTAAACATAAAATATACGACATTATTGTGTATTTTTTCCAGTATATAGTCATTTTAAATACTTGAATCAAAAGCATTATCTTTATCATTAGGAATGAGTAGATTTTATACGTGTTTAATCCTAATATCTATAATATGTGGTATATTTTCTATTATTTGCATTGCCGGTTCAATAATCTTCGTACGACAGGGTTCTATCAAATGTGTTCGAATTCGTGAAAAAAGAAACAATTATCTGAATACAACATGTTTGATAAGTAATTATTCTTATCAACAGAGAACATGCTCAATTTCTTCAAGCTATGGTACGTATGTTTCTTACAGCTGTTATGATGAACAGTTTGATGTCGTTTATTCAATTTCGAACGGTTCAAACATCACAAGTAGCATCATACTGAACTATAATAAAAAGCAAAGTGATAAAAGAGTAAGATATCATTTAATATAGATCTAAATAACAATATTATTGTATCTATTTTCAGTTCAGTTCATCAAGTCAATGTTGGTATGATAAGACCTGCGTCACTTCGGTTGTATGGACTTTACAAGATTATTACACTGGCATAGTTATGATTGTTGTTGGTTTAGTAAACCTCGTATTTAGTATATGTTGTATTTTCTGTCCATTGTGTTTATTTAGAAAAAAATTTGTGCGTAAATCTGATTGCTAAAGCATATTATATCTATATGTCATCATCTTTGTATTGCTTAATTAAAAAAAAAAGAAGCGAATGATTTTCGAAATTTCTTGTATTCAATAAATAATGTGTCTGCTATAGATGCTGCTAATTGCTATTCTTTATAAGTTCATTCCGTCCACATAGTCTAGATTGTTATAACTTAAAGTTTTATCTTATATGTTAATGTCAGTAAAAGTTTTAGTACGTTTCCTTGTAAAATTTTTCATACTATATGATTTATTATAGTAAAAGTTATGAAATAATTATTTACAGATTGTCTCGAAATTTTCTTCTAATGATAAACAGAATTTTGTTATATAATAGATACAAATAAAATAATTTTATTGTTCTAATGTTTTCATATCATGTGCAAGGATAACACTTAAAATTTTAATCGAATTGAACAATGAAAGAATTATTGATAAACTAGACTAAAATTAATTGCAAAACTGTAACGAAATCTAATATTATAACAGCATTTTAGAATTGTGAATAAGTGTTACAAATCAAAGATAATAATGTTTGATTCAATTAATCATAATGCATGTGCATGGTTTCTTATCGATTGATTAAAGTGAGAACGAGAAATAAATATGTGAATATGTTTAACGAGAATCAATGTTGATCAGATCGAGAAAAAAAAGAAAATGCTTAACAAGCATTAATAACCGAATGATTTATTATATGGATGTGAGGAAATGGTCTTACTCATATCCTAACT
>CAJNSZ010002259.1:0-16732 GCA_905329745.1 Rotaria sp. Silwood2
ATTTATGTATTTTTAACTACTATTTTTCAGATGATAGCTACACTCGTCCCCTACAAAATGATGTAATTTGATCAATAACTTCATATAAGTTTGTTACAGATATCATCGATTTACTGAGAGGGATCAAAAGTTTTGAATTACCATTTAGTTAATTTGTCTGCCACAGTCTGTAACGAGGATGGGGGATGGCAAAGAAGGCGATGATTGCAGATTTCTACCTTTTATACTTCAGCGCTCCTTTTAGATCGCGTTTCGCCAATCTGTGTAGTCGGTATTTTGAGTATATCATCCATATAGAAGCATACATTTAAAAGACTAATACGGATGAGATTTTGTCATAGTCATCACTATTAACTTTTAAACTTATTATAACTTGAAAAATCATCATTCTAAAAGAGTAATTATATATTTTGATAGCGGTTAAAATTCTCTGTCTTCCTCCATATTCATCTAAGGTATTATATTTATCTATTGTAGAAATAATTTGAGCACAAAGAAGACACCTTAAATTTACAAGCACGAAGATACGTTGCTGTTTATCCTTTTTTAAATAGCATTTACTATCTAAATGCACTTTAGAAAAAATTAATAACGGATTCTGATAGAGCTTAAAATTCCCTTTTACTCTATGAATTTTTTGACTGGTTTTGCAGTTACATGTTGATAAATAAATCGGTTAATATTTAGACACTCTTCTTCAAAAGCCTGGAAAACAGTGTTTTCTCAGGCCATCGTCTTTTTTATCTCAAGTTTACTCTCAATATGTGTATAGATTTTTGCATAAATAAGTATATGCTTCAATTATGCGGTACATTATCGATTTTTCCGAACTTTTTAAATCAAAAAAAGGAAAGCTATCGTTAAACAATTTTTTTTATCTGCTTTGTTCAAGAGAATACCTCTAGAGTGCTCAAATTATTCGTCATGATGTAAATGTAAGATAAGAAATATATATAGGGTGATAGAACATTTGAAGTTCTGTCTGAATGCATAATAACGCTTGAATAAATCTATTTGTATAGTACTGATACATAGAGAAGAAAACTAAAAATAAACGAAGAAACGTAAATGTTTCGTACTTGTTATTTTACAGTGTTTTCATTGTGCTCAAACTATGTTCACAATAGATGAATGCAACAGGGTACTCGAATGTGGAGGAAGATAGAGAATTTCAAGCACTGTCAGAATATACAGAGTCACGCAGTGATTTTAAATAACATCGATAACAAATTTCATACCAAATCCAAGAGAGTCGAAAATGGGATTTACTAGTGCGACAGATCACTAGACATTTTCGCAATCTTAGTATGAAAAAATTTCTTTTATGAGGCAGTTCGCACTAAATCTGATTCAAAACGATGGATGACATCAAGTAGCTTTATTTTTTCAGATTTGATGAATAGAACCAATAATCATTATGACATCCATTAGCAGTTTTTACTGCAGGAAGACGTAGCAGATAGAAACATAACAAAGTTTCAGATATCTCATTATTCGATTTCATCCATCTTTGTCAAAACATATGACAAGTGTTATTTTAATATTTCTTCTTCATACCAGCTACATTTCGTTTCTTATAACATATTTTGTTCGACTTCATTTTAATTATTGCTACAATATGTCCAGATGCATTCAGATCAGGTGAAATTTCAGGCCACCTGTCGTTTCCCCCAAAATTGATATTGTTGTCTTGAAGTGAATGTTGATTCATATGTGCTCGCATATATGCTGCCTTGGTATGAATAAATATAATATCATCCATATCAATTATATTTTCATCATCTTTGAGGAATGAAAATACGTGTTGCATTAAAATAGTATCACGAAAGTATTGACTGATCCACGATTCATCTTTATCTTTCAGTACCCAATGCACCCTTGGTGTTTAAGCATTTCGCAATATATTTCATAAACTTCAATATTGTCAATAAGTTTTGCCCAAATTCGATTATTTACATCATTTGGTCTGCGAGCAATCCAAACATAAAATTCATCTGGCAGTGCAAGATGGAAGAAGTCCTCTTGATTCGAATCTTTTAGCCAATCACAAACTAAAATCTGTCTGAGATATGACTTTCTGTTTTTAATGGCCTCGGAATAACATGAAACGGCTTTATTCCTACTCTATACCGATAATTGGAAACTGTTTTTGGAGCAACATATTTCTTGTGTTTTTCTGCAATCTCTTTCACCATAACATACATACTCTGTTTTTGCTACTCGTATCTGATACTTTAAGTTTACAACCACATTCAGAATAATTAGCAAACAATCATTATACGATTATTCCCACCATTCTGTAACAAATCGCTTAGTATAACGAATTTTGTCTGCAATCCATTGTCGATTAATAAATGTTGCAGCGACATCTCGAGCTTCACGAAAAGCAATACATTCGATTCTGTTGATAATTCTTCGCTGTTCCATCTCATAAGTACCAGCTATTTTCAGCCTATTAAGTTGCATTGCTTAACGAAAAGGATTAATTGTTTTCGTTTTTGAAATTTATAAACCACGAAACGATCTTATATACTGTTCTACACGCACTTAAAAGTTTCGCGCTAACAGAATAGAGATGGAAAAAGTACTGTTCGATAACTGAAAAAACGTAACTACAGAATGACAAAGTAACCTGCAATAAATAAAAAATGAATCCTGCTTTCTCCTTTCTATTTCTACGGCGTTATGCTGTCATTCTTATTCAAAAGAAGAAGATAACATGATAGTATAACGAAAGAGGATAATATTATATTGTGGGCTGAATCATACTGAATAATTAACACAACGATACCTCTATTAGTTTTATTGAAAAAAATCATCTTTCTTATATACTGGCTCATTATTGATAGGCTACCACGATTATACTGCGGAAATCTCTAGAGACTTATTATCTTTGATATTAAAAACTTGGCAGGACCCTTAAAATTGGATACTAGTAAATCCCATTCTCGACGTGCTTTGATTTGGTATAAATTGCAGTCGATATGTGTTTTATTGTATAAGTGGAAACTAAAAGCATAACATACAGTGTGATAGAAAATTTCGAACGCTTTCAGAATACCTAATTAGTTTTTTAAATATATGTTCCTATATGGGTGATATACTCAAAATACCAGATACAACTATTTTTTTGCGGGTTATATATCAAATGAAAGAAGAGAACGTGTTCACATTTTTGAACATTTGGTTTAGCATTTGATCTGAGAAGCAATAAACTAAAAGAATGGTCACTTAGTACATGGTATTATTGGTATCACTGCTATCGAATAGATTGAGTCAATGTTGGTAGGCACTATAATAGTATTTGTCGACTGTAGAGGAGAGAAGTTACCATTACATTACTTCGTAACTGATAACGTAAATTTTTGGTTACGGCAACTTTTCACGTCTAGTCAATTGTATCATACTTTGAAACACAACACACGACAGATTTGAGTGCGACACGGGGTGATCGCGGCGTCACATTTTGTCCAGCAATGATTAAGGACATTTTTCTACGACCCATGGAAGACATTTTGAAATCGCAGTTCAAATCTAGTATTCAGCGCATTTTCTTTTTTTTCTGTAGAAGCAAATCAAAACAGTTTTTCGTTTCAAACCGAATTAATGAGTGCCTCTTCTAGAAACTTAAGGCAGTGAAATATTGAAAACTCACTGCCTCAAATTTGCAAAGTTTCGGTCAGGCAACTTCAAAACGATCCGGTCTTGATCAAAGATCAATGCCTTGATTTGTTCTAAATTATTCAAATTAAAAATATTTTAGCAACGCAGTTTCATCTATTTCATTCTACTTTTATATGAATTAGAAATACATTTTTTACAAATATATATCTCTTTGATCTAATTGTTAGTTACAGTAATATAGATATGATGGTGATAATATATACTAATGCAGCTAATAATAATAATACTGTTTGACTGCATAATATGAATAAAAATTTATACCAATAATACTAATCTTTTATATTAATAAAGGATTCTTATGATAACAGTAATATTTATATTTTTTTTATACTAATTATATCAATAATAACGATTTCTGAATATTCATTAAGTTTTTATGTAATAGGAACTAGAGCTTTCGGGTCATCAAGGCTTATCGTCGGCAGCTAAATAACATGGCTGAATGTGATAACAACTGTAATATGTAAATAATTAATTACGAATTAATTTATGCCTATGAATGCCGCAATTATAAATTATATATTAACATATATCACAGGACTTTATATAAGTATTCAAATTGAAAGTTTTTTCGGCAATGCCGATTACTATTATTAATAGTAGTAGTATACATTATCACCATCATTTTTATATTATTGTAACTAACAATTATTGGCCATGTCAAAGTTAAATGGCCATGGGCATTTTCTGACTAACTTTTGATAGGAACAAGTTAGAGATCTGCGGTTTTCACTGTTGGAAAGAGCAGATGAAGACGCATGGAATTATATATAGGAAGATCTTTCTTTCTACTTTTCTAAAAGCTTAATCAAAAGTTTTCGAATAACTGCTGTTTTCTTCTATGTTAAAAAAGTGGCTTTTCCATCAAAATACTACAAAAATTTGCATATTTTGATTATTTTGTTGAAAAAGCTGAGGTGATAGATTGTGTTCCGATCGTTCCCTAGGGAAAATCTTTGACGTTTCAGTGCCAGATCCTTTCCAGATACGACCAGGATCCTGCAAGGATTCACTCTTTTTCCCTGGGGAAGCGACTGATTCCTGAAAGAAACGAGTAGCCGTGAAGTTCAAGGATCCTATCAGGATTGAAAACTGGATTTTCCAAAGATCGTGCCATAATAGCTTCAAGATTTTTATAGGATCCTTCCAGGATTTTCATAGTTGTTGTTAAAAAAACTTAGAATCCGTTCAGGATACTCTTTGATTTCCTGACATATTCATTTAATTTTCCTGAAGGCACCTGACAGGATCTATTACGACTTAGCGTGTAATACTTTGTTTGTATATACTTAATAGTATAGAACTTATCAGTATCGTGATAAGATTTTGCCAGGATCGTTGCAGGATAATCTAAACAGAACAGAAGAAAAGTGAACACATAGAGTATTGAACTCTAGACCTTCAGTTTACATATCGATCAGCTTACCCGGCTGGATGTGTCATGTTATTAGATATAGTTTCAACCTTCAATATCTTCATTTCTATCTTAAATCTTAACTTGTTTTTGAATTTTTTTATCAACATATTTATTTTGAGAAAAACTTTAAAAAAAAGTATTTCATTTTAAATACTCATTTCAATTGAAAAAATCCAACTATATCGTGTTTGACTTTAATTTGATTTAATAAATATTTTTTCAACCTTTTTTAACAAATAAATGGAATGCACAATACTTTTTGCCGAAATATTTTAATTCAAAAAAAAAGAAATAATTTATTTAAAAATTTAGTACAATCAATCAACAGATGGGAATTCCCTAATTTACTAATTTTCCTAGTATTATTCAATATAAAGTAGAACAGATAATTAATTTTATATCGTAAATATCACATCAATTCCAATATAGAATATATATTCTGAACATATTTCGGAAAAACTTTAAAAAATTGCCATAGTCTGTCTAATTGCTTTTGCATAGATTTAAATCATGATCAGAATAAAAATAATAGTAGATTCCTCTCTATTCTCAGAATTTCATCACGGTCAGAATAAAAACATAGTAAATCTTGAAAAATGATCCAATTTGTACAGACCTTATTCAATTTTGATATTGAAATCCTGCTGTGATTTTTAGATGTACAGATCTTGGACTGAGGCTTGGCAAGAGGCAGCTATAATCTTCATGAAATATTTTCATGCATTCTTCTCAGGATCCTGAACGGGATCAATAATAAATCTTGGTAGGATCCTGAATATCAAGTTCTGAATACAACTGAAACGTAAGCCTGCAAAAATCTTAATTAGATCCTTGTACTTTCAACTCAAGATTTTAATCACACTTGAACTTCTTTTTAAGGATCCAAAACACTTGTTCTTGAATAGATTCTTGTGGAATCCTGGAAAAGCTTAGGGGAGATCAACATATCAAAAAGAAATCGAAATCGGGACAGGATCTTGAACAGATGTTGAATAAAACCTGACTAAATCTTGATCAAAACCTTTCTATAATTCTTTTCAGGATCCAGAAAAGAAGCGAGAGTAAATCCTGGTAGGATCCTGAAATCTCAGTTCACAAATAGATCTGAGCAGGAACTTGAAGATATCCTGAATCCATCTTGGGAGAAACCATTACATTTATGACACTGGAAGTGTTCTTCAGGAATGAACACCACTAAGTAGCGTGAACAATGAATTGCAAAGGTCCTAAGGAAATCCTTATGATTTCTTTTCAAGATCATGATTAGGACTGGTATCGTCTTGCAAGCTATGGAAAAGTTCATTCTTGAACAGCTCCAGACAGGATCCTGATCGAAGTTTGGCAGAATTAGTCAGTTTATGATTATAACTGATCTTGCCATTTTCTTGCCAAGATCCTCGTCGGATGTGCTTCTAAATTCTGACAGGATCCTGAGATGAAGATTTAGTTTAAATCCTGTTGGAAACCTTTTAAAACCTTGTCAGAATCCTCTTCGATAATCCTGCCAGGATCCTTGGTAGGATCGAGAATGAATCCTGGTAGGATCCTGGATTTTCTATTCAGAAAAAAATCAGGCCAGGATCCTAAACAAATCCTAAACAGAATCCTGCTTAACCTTAAAGAATCCTGGCAACAGGAATTGTTAGGATTTGAGACAGAATCGTGAATAAAACTTGCCAAGATCCTTGAGATTCAGGATCCTGAAAGATCGTTCCAGGCTTTCTCAAGAAATGAACAGGTTCGAGACTAGAGTTTGGATATCACACTGGTAGTAGTTAGAAGCAAGATCTTGCTATAGTTTTGTAGCTCTTCCTTTAACGATTCTAGCACACTCCTGAAAATCAATAAATTAATATCGTGACCATGAGAAGAATGCTGTTTTTCTTAAAGTTTTATGTAAAATCTAGAGGAAAGCATCTAGAAAAATCTTTCAATGTATAATTCCATGTATCTTCATCTGCTCTTTCCAATGATGAAAACCTCAGATCTCTAACTCCTTCCTATCAAAAGTTATTCGAAAAATGCCCACCGCCATTTAATTCTGAAATGGACAATAGATCAAATAGATATATATTTGTAAAAAATGAATTTCTAATTCATATAAAAGTAAAATGAAATAGATGAAACTGCATTGCTAAAATACTTTCAATTTGAGTATTTATATCAAGTTCTATGAGATGTATTCATGTTCTAAAGTAATAATTAACGAAGAAATGGTCCAAAACACACGATATGCGAATGACCACAAGTTTTAAATGTTTGATTGAGACAGTTATATCTATCCATATGTGAAAGAAGAAACGATGGATGAACTGTCTGCAGGCAGATCACGACACATTCTCAATGCAAAACATTTTATTCTAGTGTGTAAAACAAACGCATAGTGGGGTACCTGTGCTCTATAGCTTTTATCTTCACTAGTTTGAAGTCTAAATTTTTTTGCACCACAGGGAAAAGATTTAATTTCGCACCTACTCATATAAAAAATATGGCTCTGGGGGCAGTCGATCAAATAAAAAAATAAAAAAGTTCATTAAAATGTATTTTTTCGAGTATTTATCATAAAATTTCATGGGTTTGATTATTTCAAAAAGAACGATATCATTCGATTATTTTCATTAGTTTATTTCTGTTTTCACCCTATGGATTTGATTTTTCCAAAAATTGGAGTCAACATATTGCTTTCATGATTTTCGCGTCATTTTATTCCATGAATTGAATCATTTCGAGAAATGAATAGAAAAATCGGCTCAGAAGTCTTGATGGAACAATGAGTATCGTTTTATTCGATAAAAAAAAGAAACGAAAAGTTGATAAGGGCAAGTTTCTTAACGAAAAAACTTTATTAGACACTAAGAGTTTCGTGATAATGATTGAATGTTGGCGAAAAATAAGTATTTTTTTGATAAAGAATGTTTCATAGTAACTAATGATAAATTGTTAATAATGTTATTCACACTTTTTCTTTCTGTGAGGAGCTGAAATTTTACCACATATGTATCTAATCAGGATGTTTCATCTCTAAAAGTTTCACCCCCTAACTATAACTGGTGATGAAATACTTAGGGGTATCGAAAAGTAGTGGTGTAGGTACCTTATTTTCTTAGAGAAGGCTTAAAGAAATTTTCCTTTTTTATACAGGGTGTGGGAAGTGAGTGTGGCTTATGTCAACAACTGTATCCACTTTCGCACGCTCAAGTAACCATCAAAGGGAGATTGCACATGGATAAAAATAAGATCCAATGTTATAGGTAAATTTGATACAAAAACACTTCTTGTCGAAATTTTATTATTATGGTAACAGTTGAATAGGAATGAAATAACACCAAGAAACAGAAGTTCGTTTTCTTTCGCACCAAATATAAAAAGAAATTTTCCTCAAGCCCTGTACACGAAAATAAGGTACCTGTGCCATTACTTTTTTAGTACTCCTACGTATTATTACTTCAGAGAATATTAACTAATAAAATACTACTTAACAAACTGGCCTGGGTGCAGAAACCTCATATAACTACATTCGTGTTAGATCACGTACGAAAGATAAGGATCTGAGATAAATAAAAGAGAATGTGTTGTTTCTTTTTGTCTAATTGGTCTAGGACATACAGAAGGTATATGATTTGATTTCCGCGAAGAGCACACCTTTTTCGTTGTCTCTGTAACATATTCTCCTTTCGACCAATTATTTAACTATTCATTTCTATAGGTTTTTGTTTGAGCATAAACTAATTTTTGCCCACTCACAAGACTTATGAAGCACTCTGTATATGTTGGTAACGCATGTGTAAATGCATAATGTATTCGGATGGACTTCATCCGAAGAGATGGCGATGCACTGTATAGCTGCTGCAAGTTTCTGTGAACAAGTACGATGAAAATGCGAAGTATAATATTAATAAAGTTTATTTTGAATTCTGGATTGTAGAACTTGTTTTTGTTTTTCTCTTATTATTTAATTTAATTATTATTAACTAATTAGATAAAAACGTGTGTTAGATGTATGAATTAAACTCGCAACTTGTTTGACGCAAGCACAAGGCAGTACAGTAGGATAACAAATGTTTAAGCTAAAGCGGAAGGATATGGTAAAATTGAGATACGAATGCATCTTGATAAGAACAATTTTTTCAGTTATTAATGTTACTCTGCCTGAGAGTCATTGTACATGTGAGACATAATAGACCATTCAAGTAATAGATGAGCATTTAACTTCAAGTTTTTAGTACTACGTCCACAACTGGTTACTGTGAGCCAACGAGGAACTTCATCTTCAGAAAAGAAATTTGAATATTCTGCCCAAATTTGCCAAATTTCATTTAATTTCATCCTAATTCCACACGCAGAACGATCTCTAGGTGTGTAGATAGTGATGGAATCACTGGTGGATTCTAATGGCTTTTTAATGAATTCATTCACATGAAATTGTACGTCCCGACTAGCTCCTATGCCACCGTCCCTCCATGTCGTCGTTATATTTGTTACAGTGCCAATGAAAATGTATGACATCTTCTTAAAGTCATGATGCAAGGAGCGAAACTTTTTGGATGCGCATTCACAGGCAAACGTCGTCGGATTAAAACACAATGACAACGAGTAGGCGATGATAAAGATGATCTTGATGAAATGATTAGTCATTTAATATCTAGAAAAGATTGAAAAATCTGAAAAACCAGTACGCATGTGTTGGGTGTGGTGTCTAGTACTCTACTAAAACGCCAGCAGTAGTTTTCGAATAATGTTCCAAATCATGAGACTTCGAAAAACAAGGCACGCGAGGTAAAATTTGCTGACATTCGTAAAGATAAAATGATTTCAACCAGCGAATTTTTCAACTGATCTATCTATTAAAGACTATTCAAATATGTAAAGCTCTTCAATTGATGAAATCACCAACTTCATAAGGAAAACCGGAGTGTATTTGAGACAAGTAGCCGATCAAACTTATCTCGATTTCTTCGAAATGATCAACTACTTGCGCATTGGAACTGTTGATTCCTCCCACTTGAAGAAGAACATTATCTTCTCTTTTCCGAAGGCATGGAAATTTTGGAATATTCACTAGTGTGGTAATGCTTTCTCAATTTCATATCGAGAATATCACTCGAGATTTATTGAGCAGACATGCACATGTTATTTGATTAATCGAAAACCTCTCTAGAACGAGTAGCCACATTCTGTTGAAAATGCTTAAGGTTGTTTCTTTACTTTCTTTGAATATTCTACAAAAGTTCTACACCATCACATTCATCTACCTATAATCCAAACAAGGTACAAAAACTGGTTACTTAAACGTACAAAAACAATTCAACTGCGTGGATCAATGTTCACGCATTACAATGACTATCGCATTAAAATGCACATGAGATATATGTATCACTTAGACCAAGCAAAAGACTCACATCTTTTCGGGATAATAATTGTCGTTCGTGCTTTGATCTTCTATGTGAATTTATCCTTCGCTAGGTGACTCACTTCTGTAAAAACCGCTTTCTTGTCGAACAATTGATAATTTTGTTAATCAAATTCTAAGTACGTTTTACCTAAAAGCTTTATTTGTGATAAGATCGTCAACGCCACATGTCGAATTGTTCATAACAAATGCTTAAAAAGAAGATTGATAAAATAAAAGCTGTTAATGCAATCCCTTGCGGGATTGAAAATGTGAAACACGATGGACCTATTGTTACTAATTAAATGGAAATCCTTTTGTTCCATTTCCTTACCACACATTTGTAGCTGATCGTATATCTGATGCTTTACAACTACAGTTTCTCTGTCACGGTCTGTGATGGGTATGGATTTTCTCTGTCAGTCTGTGGGGGGGGGGGGGGGCCAAATTTTTCCCCCTAAACACTTCCACCCCCCTTTCGGATCCTGTTTCACAAAAATTAGACGATAAATTTTGGGCAATGGTCAACCCATCTAACAATGAAACATATTCGGGTGTTCTCTAAGAAAGAGTTTTAAAAGATTGTGTCTTGCTGGAACAATGAGGAATAGTCTAAGAAAAGCAGAGAGAATGAAACCTTTTCCTTTTTCAAGATTTTACAGATATGATTCGGATTAAATTTTTTCATGGTTGTAGAATTTGTAACAATGATAAACTATTTCGTAAAATACCATAGAGAATGAAGAAGGTCCAATATAGAACAGATTTTTTTCTGTCAGAAATAGAAAGACTACACTTGTCTTTCAAATGTAAATATTTTTCTAAATCGTAGCTTAATGGTCATAATCAACTAATATGTTTCCAACGCCTATAATTGCACTTATAAGTCAGATGAAGCTTACGATTTAAATTAAAAAGCTTTCATTACAGACAGTAGTGCTTTGCCGCAGACAAAACTCATTCTTAGATGCTGCGGTTGACAAAGTTGATAAGCTTTTACATGGTGTCATCATATATGCATGTTCTCTTCGTTTCTGTTATTCTGGTAGTATCATAACATATGTTTATTTCATCTATATCGTGTTTCGTTCTGTTCTAATGCTTAGATGAATACGAGATGATTGCAAACCATTTGTACGATTCGAAAAATGATATAGCTAAGCTTATATCCTACACTGAAAAACATGATATTCTGTGGAACTTTACCACACCTTTGAAAGTATCGTACAAATGCACGAAAACATTTTAAGGTTCCGAAGTCTCTCTGATTCCGTACAAGACCATTAGCGGTATTTCTATCAACGATTACCAATTCACCTGATCAGACTCCTTTCTTCTGTTTATCTAATTACATTCATTCCACAATCGATTATGCAAGTTAACCAGTTCGCACCGGATATCGCATACATGGAACGGTAGTATTTTCCTTCTAATACACGTATCAAAGTGTATTAGAAGTTTCGTTTTATGCTTCCATTTATACGATACATTGCTCTTCATTGCTTGTGTACTATACAAAGTGCAAATCGAAGAGAACATTGTCTTTCTGACTTTCGACTGAAAGTGATTCGGTAGCCTCTGGAAGAGTTCGACATTTATGAATCGGATAGCTCTAGAGGATAACCAAATTCATTTGCAACCAAAGATCCTTAGTCCGAAGTGGGAAAGAAAAACAAGGTACGAGTGTAGAGAATGCAATGTTGGGTTGTGCATAGCGTGCTACTTCGAGACCTATCATATATTGAAATACTTCTAATGAAAATTATATTATCAATGAGGAAGCTCGTTGCATGTATAGGACTTCCAGTAATAGATAAGATCACTTTAATTACCAGACGCTCAAGTTCTTTTTTTCGAATGTAATAAGAGGCACTTTCTCATTAAATACATCCGATTTTCTTATAGAAAGTAACCCTGGCACGAAAGAGTTAAATGACTGCTTCTAACCTTTTTCCTTGCGCACGAGAAGTTTATTGTTGAACTAATAGAGAGTTTCAGTTATGTAACAACCACATATCTTTCTTCCCTAAATCTTTGAGCAGTTTAAAATCTTACCTCAAGAATCATAGCATTAGATATGGGCTACGTTTTCCACGCAACTAAATTAGACTAAACCTCTAGTAGCTTTACATATCCACCCGTATTAATAAAAACGAGAAAGACAGATCGCCCATATCGTTGGTAGTGACGATTAATGACTCTCTTACATAACAATGTGTGCCTCTCTTAATAGTTGGTTTAGGGTTGAAGGCTCCGGAATTTCGACAATAAGACTTTTGCCAAACATCACTAAGCAAAGCTAATACATAATGCATGCGATGATTAGAAACTAATCTTGTTAAAAGATATAGTTATTATAGCATGCACTCATTGTATAGTCGACGAAAAAATTTCAGTCACACTTCACTTACACATATGTTGATGAAATTCCAGTAACCATTTCAAATCGTAAGTAATCATTCGAATAGAAAAATATTATCTGTTTCTTTCTTTATGTTTAAGAGTAACTTCTGCCTTATTCAAATAACAACTTATATTTCATCAGATGAGACCTAATGTGTCGTGAGTTCGGCAACCATGTATTAATTAATGAGATCGGTGCCCGAGAAAATTCTGTAACGAATGATAATGGTCCCCGAGACCTCGGAAATCCTGTTTGGATTTTTCAGAAACGGGATTTTCTTGCAAAGTAGATGAGCATTGTGGTCTATAAAGAGAGCCAACGGTGTTGCATTTGAATGCCGTCGAAATTTGGACCTTAAAATCTTTTTTATTGAACTAAAACGCTTTCTACGAAATTGTAAAAAGGTTTCGATTTCGTTGCAAAATTCGGAATCTTAGGTTCCGTAGTATGCCTTTTTTCCGTGTATACGGTTCTCAATCAAATTCAACAATTTTATTAGAAAATATCGCTCACAGATGTATCTAATTTGACTACTAAAATCAGCCTTCTAGCTATCGTTTGCCACTGAAATTCTGTCAAAAAGCCATCTTTAGATACATTTTAACTTGCGTTAGAAGTATCGCCGTATAATTAGCTAGAAAATGTGCTATTGGATTTGTCAAGCTGCGCAATATATCACGGCTCGCAGATTTGATAAAAAAATGTTTCCTCAGTTTTTTCGAAAGTAAAACCTTTGTTCTTCCACGAAAACAAACCTAGATGTTTTATATATGAATCGAAAGCTCCTTAAACCATTGAGCACCGACTTTTTCTAATAAAATAAATAAAATTGAAGCGTCGAAATAAGTTATAATCTGAGAAGAACTAACTATCATAATTCTAATGCAGACTCCAATTGCGACCACAGAAATGGAGAACTTTGAAAGAGAGAAAGAAACGAAACACTCGAAGAATATACTCTAACAACTTCAATGACGCTCGATTTCCACTTGAATTTTCAAACCATATATATACGGCATTGGTCCCCGAGATCGTTAAAGAGCTCATATCGCTAGATGTATAAAGTTCTTGGCAAGCATCGAAGACGAGTTTACTCGCCTTAAAATAAGTTTTCTTACATTCTGAAAAATGAATAATTGAATTCAACTTTCAGGTTTGACATACAAGATGATTTTCAGCTCGACTTTTGGTATCGAGTCTACTCATTAAGAATACAGCTTCACAAATGCAATCGATGCAGATAATTAGACCACGAATCTGGTATAATCAAACCGAACTAATAATGACTATGATCGTCTTGCCTCTTAACCAGTGCATATAATATGACCTGCATGACAACAAACTCCTTCATTAAAGTATTTCGTTACATTATGTTGGCATCAATGCTATTCGACTATTACAATCAATTAAGCAAACCCATACTATGTCTATAGTGTGAAAATCTCAGTATCTGTGGATGCCTGCAATATGACACCAAATAATACTTAATTTAACTGTTTATCATGTTTGCATTATAGTAATATAAAATTAGATTATATTAGACAATCGCAATTTTTTTAGTATCAATCGACACATCACATAATGTCTGTTGCTTAAAATGGCTTTACAAGAAATTTGGGCTATTGTTGACGAGTTGAATCATCATTTGGATGACCTTTTATCTTTACTCTATTGATCAAAACTAAGCACAATAATTTACTTAGTTAGTAAATAATTACTACTTATTCAAAAACCAACCGCAAAGTAAAGAAAATCCTGATCTATTGCATTTATTTATCTAATCCCTTCCTAGCGGGGTAAGATACAATGCAATTAATGATACAATGGAATGTGACACTCGAATCTCACATTATTTGAGTGATATATTCATTAAATAATTTACATTTTTGATGCATCGAACTAGTGAATAGATGTAATGTCGCCAGTCGTTTTGTCAATTCGTTTGAGATACTACACAAGGAGTCAAAAAACTAAACAAGAATGATTACAGTCATATGTGAAATACTAAACAGATGACATTTCAGAAGAAGGAAGGAATGTAAAAACATAACATGCTGCATTTCCATCGACGAAAAAGAAAATGACACACATCAAGTTTCATGTTCGTTGTGTCATTTTAATCCAATTTTGTTTTTGACTTTTCAAATCTCTACATAAAAGAAAGATATTGATGAGCCCATTGTGTCTATCGATCTATTTCTAGATCTATCGTAAAATGCTGTCACGCCATTACCGACATATATTTGCGGATATTGTGATCTATGTGTTTGTGCACCAGTTAATCTAGCTTAGTATAAATCTCAATGGTGTTTCATAAGATTCAGTTCCATTTGTAAGGATCTAACTTCTCAAAAGTGTGGTCGTGATCTATGGGACGTTCTTTAGTTCATTATTAATAATTATATCTGAGTTGTCTTCAAAATACGATTGATGGATCGAAAAGGACGCGCGAATAAGGCAAGATTCAGATCTACACATAAAATCACACTCACTTTCCCAGCTATATAATAAAATGCCTTAATCCTTTAACGAGTAGAACAGCTAGATGTATCTTAGAAGTGAAGTGTTCAGCTACTCATAAAGCATCTATCGGCAATTGTGACAGACTGATACGGGAGTACGTTTTAGAAGTAACAGTGCAAACTGAAGTCAGTACCTCTACAAAAGTTTTGATTTCAATTAACTGATATGCGTATAATTGCTTTTTGATTGAAAAATGTCTGAAATCCAATTAATCGACCATAATGGATCGAAAATCATTCAATTAGTTATTGCACGGTTTTTATTTAAATTGATTACTTCGATCACTATCGTTTTTTATTGAAATCTAATAAAAATCCAAATTATCGATGATAACCACCAGGTAAACATAAGTTTTGGAATTCATTTAGAGAATACTCCAGGTCGAAAGTAAAGCATCAAATTCTCTCGCGTCTGTCCAAACGGGATGAGTTTCGATGACGGAATCTGATTGGATCTGAACTGATTTCTACTATATTGGATCCATTTCGGTTACCGGATTTCGATGATATCCTAACAATGGTCCGATAAGATTCGTTTATCGAAAGCTAGCTAGTTCTACCAAGTTCCGTAAAGTTAGCCGTCGGGTTCCTGTAGTACATACAGGGTGTTTCGTAATTTTCGACCCCCTTTTTGTTTTTTTCCTATTTTTATCATATTCAATCTTGGAGAGATATTGAGTATAAATTCTTGAAGAGCAGCGTATAAGTCATTAATTAGAAAAAAATGTGTTCGATTTCCATGAGTTGTATGAGAGAACCACGTCGATAAAAATCTTGAAGAAATTTGTTTAGATGCGCTTTTTGGTTCTTGTCTATACAGTTTAAAATATAATACCACCATTCGATAGCAAATATTGTTCTTTATCTATGTACAAAAGGCCGACATTCCTGCATTGTTCCGTTCAGGAGATATAAGGATTTTCCAGAAAATTCTCTTACATTTGTTTTTTTTGAAGAGATCTGACATGTTTATAGAGTATTTCTCAGAACATAGCCTGTTCAGTCTTATATTGAGAAAAGATAAAACGTGAATAAATCCTCTGTAAACATGCCAAATCGCTTTGAAAAAAACAAATATCACCACTCGACTCAGCATGCTCCATTATCCCTTTCTCGAGACATTTTGGAATGATAAACGATCAGATGGCTCAAAACGAGAATTTTCTGGAAAATCTTTTTATCTCCTGAACGGAACACTGTAGGAATGTCAGCCTTTTGTACATAGATAAAGAACAATATTTGCTATCGAATGGTGGTATTATATTTTAAACTGTATAGACAAGAACCAAAAAGCGCATCTAAACAAATTTCTTCAA
>CAJNSZ010002260.1:0-16727 GCA_905329745.1 Rotaria sp. Silwood2
CAGGCAACTATCGGTGGGTGTGGGGTGTGTGTGTGGGTGTGGGTGTGTGCGGGGTGTGGGTGTGGGGTGTGTGGGTGGGTGTGGGGTGTGGGTGTGGGTGTGGATGTGGACGAGGTCTCCAATGATATCTACATCCCCACACCCACAGGCACACCCACACCCACACCCACACCCTTATTCGTACAATACAATCAATTAGATACTACAATCTCAGTGCAATTCATAATATCACTATGTTCAAGCAATAATGCAGATCACGCGCAACATTTATCGTTCCTTAATAACCAAAGTTCAAAGAAAGACATCAAAATTTTCTGAATCAATATTATGTAGGTCAGCTGCTTATGCCAATCTTTGATTAGTCTATATGAAATCCAGTCAAACTGGAATGTATTACGAACTTCATTATTAACTTTTAACTCATTTGAATGAATAAGAGTGATGAGGACCAAACAATTTATAGAAAAAGAGCAATTGAATTCACATAGTCCAATGCTTTTAGAGTTCTTTGCGTGTCTTTCGTAAACAACTTTCTCGTTTATTGTGACAAGAAACGTATTTTCAGGTATAGAAGATATACCGCATAGAACACCCACAAATCCGTAGTCTCGAAGGTACAGGGTGTCCGAAAAGTAACTCCCTATTTTAAATTCTTTATTAGTCTCAAACAAACAAGATATCATAACGATTTTTTCACTGTTTTGAATCATGTCATGATATTTTGTTCTAGATGAACCAAACCGATTGATTGTTGGGTGTGGGATGTGGATGTGATTCTTTCCTTCCACAACACTCACACACTCAAGATCCAGTATGAAGAAACTCTCTCTTTGTCACAAGTAACGATGTCAGGTATATTTCTCTACCCCAGATGTTCATATGCTGCATGACTTATCGTTTTCAATAACTTAGCGGTACAATAGAAAAACAAGCAGGCTAGAAAAATACACTTAATATCGTTACTAGTGGCAGAAAGACGGTTCCTCTATATTCAATTTTACTGTATGCGTGATTCATCTCTCTTCACCTTGTTTTTTTGCTCGTTCTGACATGAGATATTCCCATGATGATCATCGCACACCGGTGGCAGCTGCATACGCAATGGGAGAAAACTGATTTTGGTCATGATCGGGCGAGATTGATTTATTATTATCACGCAACATATTCATTTACGTCACTCTTAATTGTCTTATGGGAAGCACTTCATTGTAACGTTTACTCATCGATAATGAATGCAACAAATAAAAAGTATAAAAACTTCTGATCTCTGCCTGTTTCTCTTCATTTCTAGTTTTCGATTTCGTTGATGTGCAAGAAAAAAGAATACAACATGTTAATCGAGTCCGAACTTTTTTCAGGGGCTCGTTATGTTTTAGTCTTTCTATTGTTTACATTTCCGTCGACAAATCTAGACTGAATCTTATGCTGAGTAAGTCGCTCTTTTGGAATCGTTGCCTATATAATTTCTTACTTGCTATTAGAGTATTTATCTTCATTTGATTTTTCTTCTTTTAGATAATAAAAAAGATATTTTTGTGAGAACCAATATGAACATGTTTTGCTCGGCACTCGTCTATTCTATCGTTTTTGTTAGTATATTCTTCAATATTGAAGGCTACAACAATGATACAGAGCCTCAACTGAAAAGTTTAATTCGTCAAAGGCTTGCTCGCTCCACCTGTCCTGATCCAAACCAGTGTCTGTCGAAACGGGGCTACTGTGGAACGGGATCAGCTTATTGCGGCGATAGTTGTCAAGCAGGTCCATGTACGAGAAATGGTGGCAGAGGAGGCAATCCAGGTAATCTTTTGGACAATAATCTATTTTTCTATGTATTCATCATGATAAGCGAATAGGTGTTTTTGAAATCCACAAGACAAATATCGATGGGTTTTGATTGCTTAAAGCATCTAAGAGATCTATGTTCATTTTTAGTAGCTTGATGAAACGAATGATTTAATAAGAAGAAAAGTTAAACTCTCGGTATTTTGACTGAAAGTTCTGTTCATTTTCGATCCTTCGATCTGAATATTCATCCAATAAATGAGGCATGAGATTCCCTAGTAGATGCCATGCTTGGCTTGACCTAGCTGAGTATTTTAATTTTTTGAAATATGCGATTGAGCCGACTGAAAAATAATCAGTATTTTCCTAAGCCACATTGTGAACTTTTCAAAATATTTGTTTCCTTATCCATTAAAATTGATTTGATTCAAATTTAATACGCATGTCCATGCTATACCAGTTCGAGAAACGCGGCTAAGTCTGGCAGGTTTAAACTCTATGATAAACTAGTATATCATATGGATAGGCATTGTGTTTCAAAAGGAATAGCTCTTTAGACAGATGATGTATCAATATATTTTAAAAGATTTGGACAACATTATTTTCGAAAATGTTGATTTTTTTTTCGTGCAAGCGTACTGCATGTTGGAAACAAAGACGTCATAGTCATTCAGATCAAGTCAAGCATCCCATTAAGTAGAGGACTTCGAGGCGCATCGTTTAAAAAAACATACACATATGAGGGCTGGAAAGGAATGAAAAGAACTGTCATTCTAATTAGTGAGAAGTTTGCCTTCTTTGAAAGATCTGGCGGTTATGTTTTCGATCAGCGTCACTGACTCAGTAGTCTTCATCAATATCACATTAACTTGTATTGTTTAAAATAGAAAGATTCTATATATACTGAACGTTTGTTTTATTTGAGTTTTATCTATTTACTATCTTTTAGCTATTGGCTAATATATGTGTCAATCTTTATCTTAACATTCTGGTTTCATGAAAATTGTAGGTTGGGTGTGGGTGAAGAAATGATCCACACTTAGGGTATGGGTGTGGGTATGAATGTTGATTCATCATCTGGTTTTATCCACAACCATACCCCACACCCTCCGATAGTTGCCTGACTTCCCAGAGTTCCCTTACTTCCCAGAGTTCCCAGGGTTCCCTGAGTTCCTAGGGTTCCCAGATTTCGCAGGATTCCCAGAGTCCCCTGGGTTCCCAGAGCTCCCAGAGCTCCCTGAATTTGCCAGAGTTCCCAGAGTTCCCTGGGTTCCCAGAGTTCCCTGAATTTCCAGAATTCCTAGAGTTCCCTGAATTCACAGAGTGCCCAGGCATCCTAGAATCGCCTAACCTCGTTCTTGTTTATTAATTTTTTGAGTTCCCAATTCCCAGAGTTCCCGACTCCTGGGAACTTAGCCGGGTCTCATACTTTCACGAGATGCGTAGCATAATGATATGTATCGATAATTTTTGACCATCTTTCATTGCGCCCCAAAAAAATTCTCAATCCGTCCGAACCCCAGAGCAATTATCCCCGCCCGTCCCAGGTTCGCATTTTCTATTTACAGCATCATCTACATCAATACCCACAACCTGACATAATAAGCTACTACTATTAATATAAAATAAACGACTTCATCACCATCTTTTGTTTCTTTCCGTCGTCCTCATTCAGCTATGAATTCAGACTATATTTATGGTTTCTATCAAACAGTGCCTTCTTTGACGAAAGACGCACATTTCTCCTTAGTCATTCTTTATTTAAGAGCTCTTGAAGCAAACGAAATCTGAAGTGCTGACGCGTGGTATAACGTTGTGTTGATCGTTCTGTTTTTTTCTTTAATGCAGAATTGCAGTCTTCATAATTTTGTTATTGACTTAAATGAGAAAAGAAAAAGCAATGTGTAGAAGGGTGGAAAAGAATTTTGTCTCAACAATTGCTGCGCAGAATTGCAAAAGCAGCCATTATTTAAGCAGGCAAAAATTTTCAGAGATTTATTGACAGCCTCTGCATTCTTGTTTGCTTACCATAACAACGCGTTTGCTTAGGTAAGTGCCTATGGAGATGTTATCAGTCGCTTACTCTTTGGATTTGACATTATTGAATGTAATATAAAACAGCAACACTAATTGCATCTAACTTATCTGGATTAAAAACAAAGCAAAGATTGCTTCTTAAGAGAGAGATTTCATGAGAAGGTCAAGTACCATGTCAGTATATGAGTCACTAATTAGAATTCAGGGTGTGGATGTGTCGTTCTCAATTTATTTAGAGGCATCACCATATGTATCTACACACAGCCCCACATACACATTCATACCCACATCCTAAATTGCCCAGATTGTGACCCAATCATTACCATACGCAGTCCTAATGTAGTGTAGAAAATGATCAACTCTATCGATAACATCTACATGTTCAGGATTTCCAAGTCGAACATTAGCTTACGATGGAAGTGAATAGACAACAAAATTGATGATCGAATTTCTTGTAGCTGAGAGAATACATCCTATTCCGCGATGTTGAACATTACGGAATCACTTCCGCACCCGGAATCAATTCCCTCTGATTCCGGAAACTCGATCAGCGTGCTACAGCGCAGGTCCAGTCAACATTGATCGAGTTCCGGCAATTACCGGAATTCCTGGAATTCGATTGAAATGGAATTCATTGGAATTTCGGGAACTGCTCCCAATTCCGGAATTGCTGGGAATTCCCAGGAATTCCTTCCGATTCCGGAATCTGCTCTCAATTCCGGAATTCCGTACCGGAATTACTTCTCACCCTCACCCTCACTTATCATGCTGTGCATGAAGATTAATCTATGAAATGATTAAGTAATTCCGGAACGAAATCCGGGAATTGACTGGAGACGGAATAGCTTGGAATTCCTGGGAATTGCTAGAAGTTCCTTCCAATTCCGAAATTTCGGGAACTGCTCCCAATTCCATAATTGCTGGGAATTCCTTCGATTTCAGAATTCCTGGTACTGTTTCCAATTCCGGAATTTCTAGGGATTCCTTCCGATTCCGGAATTGCTGTGAATTCCTTTAAATTTCCAGTAACTCCTTCTGGACTTAGTTCCCGGAATTCCTGGAATCGACGGAACTCGATCGATGTCGATTAGGTCTCTTATGTTGAATGATGACGGAATTCCCGGAATTGGATGGAAGTGATTTCGGGGGCGGAACTGATTCCGGAATGTTCAACACTGCGGAATAGGATGACTGCTCTGAAGTTCAGTCTTGGACTTGAGAGCCTTGACTGCACAGATATGCAAGATTACATGAACTAATAAAAGAGCTCCAAAAAAGCGGTGTTGTAAGATTGACGTATCAGTTTGTTGATGATTAGACACGAAGTCGTGAAGAAAGTAGTACGCAGTGATCTTTCGTAAAGATAGCCTTCACATTGATTGAAATCCTAACTGTATGCAGTACTTAGTATCACAAATTCGAATTACCATCATCATCTGAAGATTGAGTATGACAGGACAAATTATACAGTGAAATCAAGCATCTATAGCATCCATCCCTTCACCATCATTCATAATTGAATCTTGTGAGTATGGATGTGGGTATGTGGGTTTGAGTGAAGAGAAGATCCACAATAATACCCACACCCTCTAGCAGAGGATGCCATAAGGCATGTGTTATCTGGCCATTTGAAAGCAACAGTAAACACCACTGCTTATCACATCATACTTTCGACACATTCGCAGCTGTATGTCAACATGACAAAAACGAGTCGAATTTTATTGTTTTTTCTTCTGCTTGAGCAATAGAACAACACAAAGCATTGCGCAGGATGAGATATGAGAGAAACAAAATTGTGCATGTTTTTAGTCAGCAGAGACGATCATTTCCATGGCACACGACCGTAATCAAACTCTACTCCAAAACGACGTGCTGCACTTCCCTATACTACACAGTCGATTGATGAATAACAGTAAAACAAAGTTCGGTCATAGCATAACCCTGAATCTATCAAACAGACTGTCAACTCTTATCTGCAGTTTCTGACTAGCGTGCAATGCGTCGTTTCGATCCTTATTGTCTCATTGGGCTTTTATCTATACCAGATTTTAAGTGCTGGAATCGGGGCCGCGATATTATTTCACCCTCGTCGCATGGTCTTTTCTAACATCAAGACTTTTCGATGCTTTTTTCAATGCATACTTCGTTTTAACTCTCATTCTTTGATATGTATCTATTAAGTTGCTCGTACCTTCGGTCTCTTTCTTCTATGTTCTACCTGCGTCTCTGGTTCTCTTATAAACTTTCCTTATAATTAATTTAGGATACGCGATTGCCAACCAATTGCATTGACAAATACAATTCAGGTAAGAACCCACCGATTAAATTTATATGCGAATGACGATCAGCAGATAGACTAAAACGTTGTTCTAAATAGCTTACTTCAAGAACATTGCTTTACCTTGTACGATTTCTCAATTCTGGTAAATGATTATCAAGACTCAAACTGGCGAGAACATCCATATTAACGTAACTTCCTTCTTCCTTTCTATTTTGCATAACGTTAAAAGTGTCATTTTGTAATCTTTAGATCGGAACATCGGATACGATTAGAGATGTGAAGGAGAAGATTCGGCATAAGAGGGGTATTCCTGTCGACCAACAACTGTTAGTCGCTGATGACATAGAGCTGGAAGACTATCAAACTGTTTCCGACCACAATATTGACAATAATTCTGTCATCTATCTAATTTCGGCGTACTTTGAATTAAATGACACAAATGATACTCCGGTGAGTATACGTGAGGTGTCGTTGAAAATATCCAGAGCAAAAAATTAATGTAAACTGTTGTCATGATTTGTTGAGCTCAGACTATCACTGATATGCTGCATATTCACAGATACGATGCAGTTGATAATTCATCGATTGAATGTATACTATGATAGATGACAGACGGAATACGTAGTTGTTTTAAAGAACTTCATTCAATAATATCACTTTAAATTCGTGTCGACTTTCTTCTTCTAGAGAGTCATTGTCAAGACCGAAGATGGCCGTAGAATCATACTTCACGTAATTTTCTTCTCTCTTTCTATTGTACAATATGTGAATGATGCTATTTTTTTTAATCCCTAGATCGAACCATCCAATACAATCAGAGAGGTGAAAAAGAAGATTCGAGATCAAGAGGGTATTCCACTCAAAGATCAATTTTTAGTCGTTGACGACGTAGAGGTTGATGATCATCGAGCTATTTCCCACTATAATGCTGGCAATGATTGTATTATTCATCTGATCAGAATGAGCTATGACACAATTACAAATGTTCAGCCTCCGGTGAGTATCCGTGATACGTGGTTCAAAATCGCTAGGACATGAATGCATTTGATGATGAAACGATTAATCTATCGATCTGTCAGATTTCGATATATTTAGAAACATTTGATGCGAATGTATTAAGATTAAACAGCAGTCGATAAATATTAATAAAAATAATGGGAAACTAAACTTCAAATTTGACTTTCTCACCTCCGAAAATTAATAACAACTTTCATAAGAGCACAAAACATTACCAATGGTGCTGAGAAACTCGTTCTGAAATTTCGATCAATCAGACGAAGAACAGACTGACGAGCAATGACTATTTCTTGAATTCCACCGGTCAAGATTGATGGCAAGGCGGAAAACGAAAACCGAAGGATTATCTTTGATTCATGCTGGTATCATTAACACCAACGCTTTTGAGTCATCAATAAACTGATGAATCTCCATGTAAAAAATATTCGTGCAAAATCTTTTCGCTATTTCCTCCGTTAGACTTAGATATTTCCCATTAAGTTTTATCCGAGATTGGAGCCTCTTCTCTATGCATTCTTTATGTTTATAAATGTTACATTTTTTGCATTATTCAATTCGATTAGAGGGACTTGGTAGAAGATGATGTTAAATAACTGTTTGTACAAAGAAAATAACAGCAACGCTTTCAAGAAACCGGCACGATTGAATTTAAGAAAACATGATTTTTCATCGAAACTTCGATTTAACGTTTTTTGATGTCATCTTGTAGTCTCTAGAGTATACGGTCAGAAGAGATCGCCAGTCTTCTAAGAGAACCTTAACTTTTCGTCCATTTTAAAAAGTTGTTCTATTCGACGGGTCATGACAAGGCGACCATACATTAGATATTGCATCTGGTGTTTCTTGATTTTCAGCTTTACATCAGTAAGAAAAGTAACGAGTTTCATGACTTCAGTTTTATTTCAATCAGAATAGTCTCATTTGATAATGATTTGAAAAAGAAGGGAAGTTTCCATCAGCGTTGACTTTTAAAACAGACGCGAGGTGTGAGAGAGAATCGTGCAACTAGACAATGTAAAAACGCCTGAAACCACTTCGTAACAAATGTTCGCAAATTGGATAGTTGCTCATTGTTTGTTGTTTAGATATGCTATTGGATTCAAATGCGAAGTTTGTCATAGCCTATCAGTAAATTTTTCATGGCTTATAATAAATCGGATAGCCATTTGTTTAACAAATTTTGAGCCAACACTAACGACGCAGTTGTAAACCGATTGTCATATTTAGGATGTTCCAGGCGCAGCATCCAATGTTTCCTCAACACCCGCCCCTCTCTCTGCCTTTTATGTGGCTTGTCGTGACAATGATGTTGTGAAACTTCGAGAACTTCTTCGAACACTGCCGGTTGAAGAAATGAATAAACTAGAACCAAATGGAAGCACGGGCCTCCACGTCGCTTGTTTCAGAGGACACCGACAAGTGGTTAAATTACTTTTGAAGAAAGGAGTCAGTCGAAGCATTATGAACAGATACAAGTGTTTGCCGTACGAGGAAGCTGCGTCAAATGATATTAGGCAACTTTTTGAACGCATACCTGGAAATGACCGCTATGTGGCTAATTCCGGTAGGGTGGAATGGCTCTTAGTCGCTTCTAATGCGCCTGCAATGGCGGCCAGAAACATTGAGGCTACAAAGCAATATGGGGTCCATCACTTGGAATCTGATGTGAAACAAATGATGAATAACTACATCAAACCTCATTTTCAAGATGTTGAGAAATATGAAGAACTCTTAGGATTTTTCAATATGGCTCTCATAACGAAAGATCCAAAATATCTTCTCAAAGCTTACACGGCCGAAACAGGCTTTTACACAAAACTCAATGTCGACTTGGCCAGTGAAACTGACGTAGGAAAATTGGAACGTCAGCTCTACATTGGTATTCTTGCTTTCGATCCCTGCTTTGATCGATTTCGTTTCAATGGCGAGGCGTATCGCGGAATGCGTCTTACAGAAGATGACCTTAGAGAGTACGCAGTGAACAAGAAAGTAATGACTAAATCATTTCTCTCGGCGACAACCGATAAAAATGAGGCTGAGTTTTTCCTGGGAAAGATCATGCGACATGATATTCATGGCCAGGCGGTGAAAATGGGCGTCATGTGCACTTACATCATTCGAGATAGACAGAGTAGCCTCAATGTTCAAGATATATCTGAGTATCCTAAAGAGAAAGAAGTACTTATATTTCCCTACTCTGTCTTCATCGTAACCCAAATCCAAAGGATCCCGCAGACAGACGACGATGAAAATATACATATCACTCTCACGCAATGCTAAGCGCAATACACATAGTGACCAGCAACATTCGCACAAACAAGATTATTATTGCAAATAGAATTCCAATCGTGAGCCTAAACATGTCTTGAAGATACTATTGACAACTATTTATAAAGATTCTTTGAAGAATTTTGTTTTAATTATTTCACAAGAATAAAAGGTTTTAGATTGATGTCCATTCGATAAATGTACATTCACGTGTTGCTAGTTTTGAACATAGCTGTAATGTCAGATGAAGCGAGCTGAACATGAATCGAAGGCTTGAATTTTAAACCGAACCCAAAAGTTTACTTTGCTTCGTGTCTTTACAACATTTGAATTCTTCAATTCATCCGAGTTGGGTGTGGGTAGATATCTTCTCATTTTATGCTTTCTCAACATCAACATCCAGGCAGACTCACACCCGCAAAAAATCTCATAGCTATTTTATGAAATCTTAACCCTTTAAATCTTTTAGGTTAAAGATTCTAGTGTAGATATATAATATTGTTTCATTTTAATTATCAAGTATTCGACCCTTAATCTCAACAATTACAGAGTAACAACTTGTCAAACAGATACAAAAATCTTTGTATTCATCAAATCATTTCACGCTTCCGATTCCATGAGATATCTTGAGAACTGAATTGAAATCGCGGTTCCAGGGAAATTTTGAAACCGCGGAACTTCACACTACACTCTAGTGTTTCTCTTTTCCAGCAAAGATGGAAACGATTCGTATTTTTTGGAAGCGAACCGGTTCCATCTTTATTTCTTACACTTAGTCCATGGACACGCAATGTTATACTGAACTAAAATCAGTCATAACAACATCTTTAATTAGTAACACCTTGCAGTAGACTGCTGAGTTCAGATGGTTCTTGCGGTATACTTAAAAAAAACAATTAAATACATATTGCTTTATTAAATCTGATCAAAATTCAAGAAAGTTGTTTACATATCTGATTAGTAAACAGTCTGCTCATCTGTTAGAGTCACCATAATAAAAAATGACACGATTTATAGAATCTCAGATGCAGAAAAATGTTTTGAAACCTATTAAAAATTAAAGTTCATTGCATTGTATAATGATCTTTTGTTTGCCAAAAACTAAATCATCACAATTTCTCATTTATTCCTTGCATCAGAGATGGAACCGGTACTGGTAACCGGCTGGTCCTGTACCGGTCTGGATTTTGGATCAATCGGTCCACCGGTCTAAACCAGTCTGACTGGTCTAAACCGGTCTGACCGGTCGAAACTGGGCTGACCGGTAGAAACCGCCTTATACCGGTCTATATTTTTCACTTTCCTGCTCTATGATGGTATTCATATGAAAAAACAACTGGTACCAAGACTAGTTCCACTGATCATACAGGAATTTATTTAAAAAACAGTTTTCAGAATGCCCATCAGCGAGACAATTGGTATAAGCGGTGAAACATTATACCAGTATGCGTAAAAATACGAGGGTAGCTCGCAAGAGAGAGTTCACTATGAAACAAGGTTTCATTTCAAGCCTCTGTCTGTTATCTGTAGATCGATATTTTGTCGGTAGGTCGAATTTTCTCTTTTAAACTGACGTATCATTAGCATCCTGTTTAGTACTGGTAGGCTAGTTTTGTCCGGTAGACCGGTCAGATCAACTTTTTCCGGTAAATCGGCTTCGGTCGGCAAACCGGCTTTTACTGGTAGACCGGTACCATTTCTGGCGGGAGATACATTAAAAAGAAGTTTCACTGAAAGAATCGATGTATCATTGGTAAGCCAGTTTTACCAGTATAGACTGGTTTCAACCAATAGAATAGTTTTACCAGTAGACCGATAAAACCGGTCTACGAATCGGCCCGGTCCGGTCTGATTTTGTTGGGCCGGTACCGGTACCGGTCTGAAAAAAACTAGACCGGTTCCATTTCTGTCATTAGCTTTTGTAATATTTTTAATACATTTTAAGAAACGTTCGACGTCCTCAGAAGGATGTCCGGAAAAGTTTGGTAAATCGTCAAATCGAACTTTTCGGGCTTTTGCTAATAATGTTGGATCGACCATTGTATTTGTATTTAAAGCTAATGTTGAATTAATAAATGGATCAATTTTTAATAATACACGAGATAATGAATTAGTAATAATTGTGTATGATAATAGCGTTTGATTGTTTTTCTTAACTTGAGATCTTGTTGCAGTAGCCGTGATTAATATAGGTAAGGTATAATGATTAATGTTACGGTAATTAAATCAATGATGATTTAATATATTATTAAATTTAAATATATATAAACGAATTTATTCTTAAAGAATCTCTGCTTACAATTATGAAATCAATCAAAAGTCTAAAAATAATTTTATTTTGATTTCCCCTCGTTTTAGTTTGAATTTTTTGTTACAGAAAAATTTAATAATAATTTCTTGTTTGAAATTCAGAAGAAACGGTTTACTCACAAGTATACCTTATAAATGAGTCGTGATATAAAATTAAGAAAAATCTCGCTCCCGTATCGAATATTGAAAAAATATTATAATTTTATTTTTTTTTATTTTTTTTTAAGTCAAGCCTCTATATGAGAGGCTTTGATACGATACGCATCATTCGAGTCTATAATCAATGAAGACTCTGACTTGCATAACTTGTTTAAATAATTTAACCAGTTAATAATTTAATCTTTTGGTTTTGTTGGTATTGTTTTGCAGGGTCGCCAATAGTTAGAATTTCTCTTGCCTTTATTTATTTATTTAGATGGTGATATATGTGCTGATGTACTCGCACCAACTTTATTACAGAGAGAGAGAGACAAAGAATAATCATATATCACATATACATATAGAAAAGAAAAAGGAAAACACCAATCAAGATAAAAAGAGAGAAGAAATAGAGGAAAGGATAACATTAAAGAGGCAGATCATGGTGACGTGCGACATCACCCTAACATCATGCATTTGAAATACGTATTAGTCATGATTACACATACATAGCATCAAATTATTTCAAGACGTTGCCACAATCTTTTAAAAACATTTTCCAATAAAAAAGGATAACCTTAGTAGCGGCACTCGATGCAATGACTCAAAGTTATTTTGATTGATTAAAAATTTGTTCATGCTCTAGAATCACTAATTTAGCCGATTTTCGGTACCGATGATCAGGCGGAAGGCCAAACTTGTCGAAACAGGTCATACCCTCACGGCAATAACGATATCCTGTTGTCATTGCCTCCGTATATGGTTCGCGTTTATCCATCACGCCAAGTGTCTCATTCCAAAGTAAACTTCCGAGACAGCATTTAGTTGCTGCCGTCTCGACATTGTGCTCTCCAAGTACTTTCTTCTGGATTTTTAATGCCTGTTCAAATGCATTTTTGGCTTCGTTGTATTTGTCCTGCATCTGGTACAGAAGTCCAATTAGTCGGTAATCAATAGCAATCTTCGGGTCGTCAAATTTCAGGTACCGTTTGCTTATACTGAGGGATTTTTTCACATGTACCCATGCCAGTTCGACTTTGTTTTGTTCGAAGTAAACAGTAGCAAGATTGCAATGACTATCTGCGACATCGACATGGCGACGACAACATTCTATTGTATCATTATTCTGTTGATTATCATTGATTACTTTTTCTCGAATAGTAAGAGCATGCTTGTGAAATTTAACGGCGTCGTCAAACTCTTTCAAGTGACGGCAAGCGAGTCCCATGTTGTTGAAATTCACTGCCAAGTTGGGGTGAAAGTCATCCCGACACATATTTCTCTTAAGTTCCAGTGCGTTTTGGTAGTACGATTTCGCATTCGAATAGTGGCCTTGAGCTTTTGCAACATTACCAAGACCAGTGAGACAGGCAGCTTTTTGCATTAAATAATTGCTAGGTGTTTCGTCTAGCAATCGTTGGTAAAATTCACCAGCTTTGGAATAATTTCCCAAATCTTTAAGGATGTGTGCTAATGTCAGCAGATCTCCTGAAATGTCAACAAACAGCTATTGCAAATGATCTTCTGTCTTCTGGGCTTACCTCCATCTTGTAGCCGATTCTTTTTCAGAGATTGCATCAATCCATGAAGACTGTGAACATCTGCATTGCAAAGAACAAGCCAAATGTGCGTGACCTTAATGTTGCCATACATTTCTGGCGAAATTTTTTCGATCCAAAATACAGTGCCCGCCATGAACAACACTTCCTTTTCGTTCTTGAATTTGCTCAGATGAGTGATGTCGGCGAACACTGTGGTCGTCTTGTTTCTGAGATCCAATTCTATTTCAAAGAGACAATACTCGAGACCTTTTTGCGGCTGTCCAGTGAATTCCTCGAGCGCTAAGTCACGATCTCTTGTAGTCGAAAACATGATATTACTTGAAATGTATTTGGGTTGCGCCTGATTTTTCAGTTTGTCCATTTCACCATTTGAAAGAATCTGGTAACGATACACACGTAAAATCAGTCGCAATCCATCCTGTTCCTTCTTCTTTATCTCACTAATAATAAAATCTTGATGCAACTGTTTGAGTTGATTGTACAAATCGGTCAGATAAAAGTGAAAGAGAAACAACATTTCGATATTCTGCTGGCGAAGAGCTGTATTTAGTTGAAGAAAAACAAACGTATGTCGCGTATACCACCAAATAGCATCTTCTGGTTTGTAGCTTCTTCGGAATTCCTCGACAAAATTTCGTTCGTCTGGATCGTCCTCGTAGAATTTTTGCCAATACGAAATAAACTCACCTCTGTGCTTTTCGTCAGCTCGCATTCGGATGAGATTTTCAAGTAGTAGTTGAAACCACATGTGCAAATGGCTTTCTGAGTGCAAATCAAAACATGTCGAAGTGGCATTTCCACCACCAAACACATCAAATTCAAATTGCTCAATGTCAGTGTCTTTTTTAATTCGTGTATTTATTATTTTAACGAGATCTGCCTTGGTGTTAAATCTGCGACACTATAACACATGAAAACCATGAGTTGTTTCGAGGAATGAGAAACACTAGAGCCATTCTTCGTCCTTCAATATTTTAAGAGTTAACTACACAGTTTTTATCCTCCGCTTTTTTCTGTCGCTTCAAAGTCACAAGTAAGGCTTAGACCATGCTAGACCCTACAGACCCGTATAGATCTTTCTAGATTTCGCTAGATTCTGGAAGGCCTTGGTAGATCCTATACCCGGAGATCCTAGATCCTGGGAGACTCCTTCCCCTCATCCCATAGGAGAAGGAGGCAGAGAGACAGTGACAGAAAGAAACGAAGCAACACACACATAGAGAGAGAGAGAACAGATAGATTTTGAATTATTTTGTAATTCATTTACGTTATGAAGTCTATTTGTGAAACGAAATGCGTATTCTGAAGGAGTAGACTTCAGCACATCGTTTTATGACAAAAAATCGATTTTTATTTCTTCTGAAAAATTCAATTCTAGGAGTAGTCTTGACCACTTGAGGACGGGAGACGTATATATACGTCTCCCACCCATGTAAAAAAAAGACCGGAAAAATCAGATTTTAATCGATTTTTTTCTGATTAATAATCGATTAAAATGGCAGGATTTTAATCAGATGTTAACCCGATTTATTGATTTTTAATAAATTTTAATCGATTTTCCTGAGATTTCAATCGATTAAAATCGATTATTTCGTCTTTAATTGATTTTTAATCGATTTTAATCTAAAATATCGACATTATGGCTTACACAAGTCAGTATGAATCGATATCGTATATAGGAATGTGTCAAGGGTAGGGCTAGTACTGCACTTACCATTTGTCAACGCAAGGAGTCAGAAAAAATAATAAAAAAATCAAGTTTCTAAGCGAAAACTGGAGAAAAAAGCATTTTTTAGTCACAGAATTAAAATCTATTAAAATCTGATTTTTCCAGTCATTTTTTTACATGAGCAGCCTAAGTAGAATTTTAAAAAAGTAACCCAGCCCTCAAGGAGTTAATTCTTTTAGCTCTAAGAAGAAAAAATTTCAAAAATCTACAGCAGGTTTCGAAATCGTTTTAGAATTTTGCGAAAGAATCATATCAAAGTTTCTAACATACATTGTTTTCTTTTTACAGTGCAAAATCGACAATATCGAATTCTTTTCACGGATAATGACTGTGAAAAGTGCAACTCTTATCGGACTTATCATTCTAACACCTTTCTTTATGAAAATGTTGCGAATCTAAAAGCACTCATGCCTTTTCGTTCTTTCTAAAAACATGTTAAACAACGTACTTTAGGCAACGCATCATTGATAGGCTGTGTCTGGAGACCATATAGGTAAATGGCGATTACCCGAGGTGATGCTCCCATGCGCTTGATGAATTCATCTTCAACCATTTTGGACACAACCAAATATAACTTTGCACTGGCAATGGTTTCAATGAAACGACTGCATTCGTCGGCGTCTGTGAAAAAAAATATTTTTGTGGCACCAACCTCATCAGGCTCCAGAAGTGACGAAGCATCATCATTTAGATGGACAATACTTCGTTTGATGTTGACTGGTTTGAATCCTTGACGAAGACTCACTTCACTCTCGACTCCGGATACTGAAAAGACATAAAAATAACTACGAAGGATGCATAAATGCAACAAGATTCTTACGAGTCATTGTGTCATGTGCATCGGAATAATGTCTGCTGCAAGTGGCTCTCTATGTATTTAATAGGAAGCGAATGAAAAAAAATTTTGCTTTTATGTTTGACGAAAGTGAATGAATCCTTCTGTTCTTCTTATCGTCTCCATTATTTCAATGAATTTCGCAATCGTGCGTTGTGCAATTACAATGACTATAATGACAAATGACAGTTATTTTTGAAACGATTTTCATTCGTCGTCGCTTGCTTCTACTTTATTTCTTTCCATCGATCAACAACCTGGTTCTTCTTTTCCTTTCGCCTCCACTTTCTTTACCTGAGAGAAGAGAAGAAAGAACGCCATTACATCATCAGTCACACCTCCTATTCGCTCGACAGAGAGTTTTGATTCGTTATTAGTTATACCAACCTTCTCTTAGATGAGTGTGCTCTCGAACGCTCAATATAAATGACAATGTACACAATTTCACGAATTTACACCAATGAGCTACTAGATGAAAATAACATAATTATCATGGTGCAGTGGCATTGAAACAGTGACTAATAACATATACAGGGTGTCTCATAATTATAAGACTCCCTACTAAATTTCCACAAAAATAAAGATTTCCTAAACTAAAGGGAATTTCATTTCCAATCTAATGTCACACCTATAGACGCCTAATAGCAGTCCATCGTATACTATATTGGTTTCAATTTAGTTGATTACTATTAATGAATAAATTCAAAAAAATTTGAATCACTGTGCCTCACAAGTATAGGACCCCCGCCCCCCCCCCCCCCGAAC
>CAJNSZ010002261.1:0-16724 GCA_905329745.1 Rotaria sp. Silwood2
TGCAAAAATCACCTTGTTACGACGTACAATGATTGAGAGCGAATAAAAACAAAATCGATTTTCTAATTTTTGATCCGAATTACCCCTAACGAGTGTATAGAGTATTATCATGTTCAAGCTCTATAATGTAAAGGAAGTCATGATGAAGAAATGTACCCCAATATGCATAAAAAGTAATAGATTTTAGAAGATTGGCAACAGCCGCTACATCGTGTTTCACAATTTTAATCCCGCAAGGGATTGTGCTAACAACTTTTTCCCTTAAAAAGTAAGACTTCATAAAATGACTGCGAGAGTAGCTACATTCTGGCATGTTCTTGCAAACAAAAAAGATAAATGTCTAGAATGAAGACCCACAGAGAAAACTTTGAGATACAATAAAGCTATTTTTGGTCCTTGTTTGGTGCATATCTCTGTTAAACATCGTGATATAGGGCTGAAAATTTTACTGTAGTCATGGCTCACCAGTCCCAACATATTCTGAAAGTTTCATGCCATTTGAATGTTCCTGAGCTGAGATCGATATTTGAGAGGGAAGGGACCTTAACCTCTGCGCTGCCGACTTCTGCAACTAATGATGTTAGGTATACAGAGCACTAGATTTATTTTGAAAAAAATAAATAAGCAAACAAAATCATCAAGTTGTGAGGTCTCCAGTTCATCATTTGAAAGTATAATCGATGCTTTGTACAAGACCATTGTGACATTTCATAATATCTACTAGAATGTTTCTCTCCCATTCTCCAAACCACACGTCAAATGTCTTTCCCATCTTGTTACTTTGAATGCCAGTTCCTGCCTGACTATTCTTTTCGAATATTCTTCCAATAGCTTTTTTATCTTTCTCTTCAAAATAAATCTCAAGAGCATCAAAGATATTTTGGATACATGCGTCCTTTTGCTCAATCAAAGTAGCGTAATCCAGACTATAGTGAAAGAAATTGTCTGGATCTTTCTGACGTAATCGAGTTGCTGCTTCCATTGCTGATATCCATATCCAAAATGCTACCCACAGATAGCCATGTCGACCAGTATATTGATATATACCATTCATTAAATGATTCATATCACCCCATCCTGACTGGAATATTGATTCTGGCAATTTTCCTTTCAGATTATCAAGTCTGAATATAGTGAGTATCCAGTATTTCCAATAGCTATTGACGAGAAAAGCACGAACATTTGACTCATTGTGTTCGACGACGTCACGATAAAGAAAGATAGTTTTGGCCGATGGAAATACCTGCTGAATTGGCTAGCCTCCCAGAATGCAAAGCGAACGATATTTCAATATCACTACTTTTTTAATAGGTTTGTTGAGGAGGCAAAAATTAAATAGAAGGATAATGGCAGTTCGAAACATCGAAATTAATTTGTTTTGATGTTCAGCAAGTGGCAACTTGCTATGTTCCGTAGAGTAATTATAGAGAATAGTAAAGATGTCCGGTTCCGAAAGCGATTGGCAGTGTTTTGTACTATTCATGGCTTTGCATAATAGAGTCGAACCACAACGACCGACACTGTATAAATGTACTAGCTTGATATCAGATGGAAATGTAGCGTCAAGATCATTGACGAGTAGAACTGCCATTGACAAGGGTAAGTAAAGGGCTTCAATTGCATTCACTCTTTGCGCCTAAATCTGGAAGAAAACATAAAACTATTCGCTATTAAATTCTATATTACAAGTTTTAAATGAATTCTACAATAAACTTACGGCATAAAAGAATGCACATTCGTAAAGATCGATCTCATTTGAAGCCTTAATCAAGATTATTTCATGTTTTCACTTTATAGCAAAAGACACTGTATTCCGATCCTTGTTTCAGAAGCAATGCTCGTGTTTCATCCGTATCAAGATGGCTGGCTTTGCCGTTAGGTTTGATTTGATTAGGAAGAGCCAATTCAATTTCTTTCGGTACGTTTTCTTGACAAAAGTGACGCAAACCAGTCTGGCAGTAGTACTAAAAGTACTGCTGTTTACCATCTTGTTGAAATCTAAATGTCAAATGGATGTTTGCCTTCTCTAATTCAGATATCATGGCTACACGATAAGGTGTCCTTCATGATAGATAGCTATCTTCATTTCTTTGCGCATGCTGGCGCTTCTTCGTACTGACACGCACACAGAGAAAAATAAAAGCTCAAGCAGAAATGTTTCGCTAATCTAACACTATCGATCAAAAGGATGGGGTGTGAGTGCGAGTGCGGCTCTGGGTGTGGGTGTAGAAGCGGGTATAGGCGTGGATGGGTGTGGGTGATCGCTACAGCACTAATATGCACACACACACACACACACACCTACACCCCACCAACCACATCCACACTCATGCTCTTAGGTGCTGGCTTGAGTGTGGATGCGACCGGGTGTGGGTGTTGATTTGGGTATGGTTTTTAGTCTTTTCTTAAATAAAGCTCACACCCGCCGACACTCACACGCATATCCACCCACACCCTCAAATCAATTTTGGAACAAAATAATTGAAGATATCCTCCGTCCCAACTTTTCTTCCACATAGTAAGTCGTAGTTGGGTCGAATCCAAGTGCATATTCTTTTCTCTTCAAAATGTTGTTGCTGCAAAATTCAACAGTCTTGAAAAAGTAAATATCATTGAAAAAAACGACATGTTCCTTTTTTTCGTCTCAGCAATTAGTTTTGACTATTAAGTCTAATTTCAATTTGTTTAACAGTAATTGGATTCATATATTTTTTATGTTCGTTAAAGAAAGTTTGTACTCTTGGCATCATTTCTGGCCATGATGATTTAAATTCTATATATAATGGTTTAACAAATTTCATTCGACCAATCATTTCAAGAAATTTAAATATATTATCTAAATATTTCTCATATTTCACACGTATACATAATTGATACCAACGATAACGTATTTCACAATTGGAATATTTCGACAGATCACAATTAATATCAAGTTGTTTGATATAATCATAAGTTATCTTTGATTGTTGATTAAGAAGCAGGTTTAGTAAATAAGCAACTTGTTTTGCATCTAACATACTCATTTGTTCTTTTGTAATAGGTAACTGTTGAATAGCTAATCGATGACATTCTTCTTCAAGTTGTGTAGAAAAATTATGCGTTACTGGAGGCATACCAGGAGTATAAAGCCATGATTGCCAATCTACAGATGGTGCTTTAGGAAAATATGATTCAAAATATTGAATGAAATCATCAGTATTTAAAATTTTTTGCCCGAATTTGATTATATATGAACGAAGAAATCTATCAAAATCAGATTCAGAACCAACAATATTTTGTTCTAAATGCCAAAGAAGAGCTGCACCTTTATAATATTGAACTGAAGAAAATAGGAAAAACATAATCTTTTCTCAGTCAAAGACAAAATCTTAAATCTACCTGCACTATATGCATCATCAGGATCAATATTATTCAAACGATAAACAAGACAAGTATATGGATGTGTTGGTCCCCATGTATCCACAGTAGTTTTTAATTCTTGCCATTGTTGAGCAGCATGAAATCTTCGAACCTCTTTTCCATTTGTTTTGTCTAAATTTCCAAGTATTTTTGCTTCAATAAATGACGTAAATCCTTCATTTAACCAAAAATGTTCCCAATTTTCATTAGTTACTAAATTTCCTATTGAAAATCAATATATATATTCAACGAGAAAACAAGAAATTGGATAGATGATTAACCTGTCCAAGAATGTGTCATTTCATGAACAATTGTACTTATTAATGAACGATCACCAGCAAGTAATGTTGGAGTAAGAAAATTCATACATGGATTTTCCATACCTCCATCTAAATAAATTAAAATACTTTAATTCGAATAATAAAATATTTCAAAACTTGTTTGATAAAATTATTTTCAGATAAAATAGATTATTAAATAAAGATCGTATTCTAGATGAACTTTCACAATATTGTTTTAATTAGTTTTATCAGCGATCTTATATTGGTATCTGAAAAGAAATCGATTCAAATCATCATTACGACTAATAACGTATACGTTAGATCAATTTGATTCAATTTTCATTATCATACATTGACGAAAGATTAGTTTAGTTCGATTAGATCATAAAAAGAAAGTTGTTAGAACAATCGTTGTGTGATTAGAAAAGTGAAATATGAAATAACAACTGTTACAAATAGAAACATTTATTTAATGTATTTATTTAAGTTGACGCTCCGTATGCTTTTCATCTGACTCAAACTGGACAAAAACCGTCTGTATTCGTCCGTAGTGATAAAGAATCTCTGGAATATCGGCAATCAACTGGTGGTAGTTTGATCCTTAAACAGTCGACTATCTTTCGATTGCCATTCTATCACGCTGGTGTGAACAAACGTACAACATGAAGTGATACTCTATTCTATGTATCGAACATAATTAAATCAATATGTTTTGAAACTTTTGACTTTATCTGTTAAATAATGTACTTTTCTAACAGTAGTTCACAGCAACACAACAAAATTTCACTTTCAAGGCTGTGTCTCTTACAATTTCAGAAGAAAAAATCTTACGTTAAGGTACAACACTCAATGTAATTTATGTTTGAAAAATCTGATATATGATGGTTAATGATAAAGTTCTTGCACGGTTCAGCTGACAGGAGTACGCTGAATCTGAGCAACATTTTCTTTTGTAATAATTGATCTGATATTATGAGTTCTGTATTCTCCGACTTCGGCATTATTTCTGTTTCTGTACAAAAATTAATCCTTATAACTGAAGATGTTAACTTTACAGGAAAAGTTAGATGGAATGAAATGTTAAGAAAAATACCTTAAAATAAATTGAAGTATTATTAAAACTGTGCTACGAATATTTAGTTTGATCTCTCTTATTTTTGTTTTACTTTTCGAGTTTGATATTTTTTTTCTTCAAAAGTCATGTAAATTTACTATTAATTTATTTGTCGAATATTTCTCTCTAAATAAGCAAAAGTCCGACAAAAATGTTTTTGATGATATGATTCTATGAATCATCGACTCATAAAATGCGAACGAATCTGACTCTATTTCTCTACTAACCTTGTTTAAATACTCATTTATAATTGATCTATCTTTGACGACAAGTAATTGCATTACATTCGTTACATTAAAAAAAGCTTCCAAGTACATATATGACTGAGATTGCGATTCTTTTTGGCATAAATACATACGGACCAATTCCGACAGGAAAGCATAGCAAGTTGATGAAACTTAGAAACAGTATTTTCCATTGCAAACTGTATAAATCTTGCTGGTAATTTCTATTCAATTTATTTACTTGTTATAGAAAATGATAAAGAAGTTAATGGGAAAAATATGCAGACTCTCTGATCCAGAATATTACCTCGCACTTCTACCAATTTTTAAAGTTTTACATTAGAATATTATATCTTTCGCACATCTATACGAATAGTTTCGATAAAATCTGCTGGTTTCTGAAGATCAGACTTATCGATCTAGAGTAATGTCGATATAGCTTACAAGGAAAAGATGGTGGTAAAACAAGAAAATCGTATCTTTCCCATTGGTATTTGCCAAGAAGTTGTTCAGCAGCAGTTAAAAATTGTTCTGCATCTTCAAATTCATATTGACATTGTTTAATCATACTTGGTTCAGTCCAAACACGGATACGATGACTTAAATCGTATGAAGCTAATTGTCCAACAGCAATAGCAATTAAATAAGATGGTATAGCTTGTTTTTGTTCAAAATAGAATGTATTTGTATTTTTATCATGTTTCATTTGTAAACCGCTCATTAACTAAAAGAACAAAGCATTGAAATATTCAAAGAAAATTTATGTTTTTATACTTACTGCAGTCAATGGTTTGGGACATGTTATTTTTGCTGTAAAAGTACTTTTAACACCAGGTGTATCTTGACATGGATATAATGAACGTGCATGTATAGCTTGACATTGACTAAACATATATGGATATTGTCTATCAGCTGTTTGTTCTTTTGTAAGCCATTGTAATGCTGTACATTTTGTATTTGATGTTGAATAATGAATAATAATAGATATAATGGCATTTTTTGATATGCCGTTCATTTCAATAATTAATGCTTCATGCTCTTTATCAATTTGAAATGAAAGTAATTTTTCTGTATCATCCGATTTCAAAAAAACTTTTTTAATATTTAAATGACGAGAATCAAGAACAAATTGATTTTCATGATTATTTGGAATTTCTTTAGTTTTACTTACGATTGTTGATGAACAATCATATAATTTATTATTTAATGGCTTAACATCAAGTTGAACATAACCATCAAGAATATTTGAAGCAAATTCAACATTTAAATCAAAATGAGTGTGAACAATACGATATCCATTAAAGCTTGATACAGAATTTGGATCATAAAAAAGTCGAGTCAATTGACTCTGAAATATAATTTATTATTGTAGATAAAATCGTAATAAAATAAAGGTCGTCACCGGATAAGATCGTAAATCTCAACCACTAGATTTCACTTTGAATAGGACACAACGATAATGCATGATAGTTTGCATATTTCTGTTCATTTATTTGTTTTTTTATTGGATGAAAAACAAAAACTTTTTCGGAGACTAAGCAGGCCTTGGAGTCTATCACTATTGAGCGTTTTGGATAATAATTGCAGTATTTAGCTTCATTATACTAATATAGAATACATAATGTGAGAAATTTCTAGCAGACTAGAGTTGTTTTCCTAAACTATGGACTATGATAAATGTTGTGAGTTTTCTGCATAACGGTTAAAGTGGCCTCATCGTGTTTTCGGTTTTAAACCGGTACGGATTGCCCTGAAAGCATTATTCCTAGATTTCACTCGACAATACCCGGAATTGTAATACATTAGACTTGTTTGTGTATCCCAAGAAATTTCAAATGTTTCGAATTTGCACACTAGTGACTGATATTTTTTAACAATCATTTCGAGGGACATATTGTGCAGAACTTTGAGTGGATTGGACTAATCCAATTCAGTCAATGAGCACATATTGGTTACGATTTTTCATTTATAGACTAATGGTTATCCGTGAATCAAATTTTAAAATCGGAACAAAGAAAAAAAACATAAAATTGAAGTAATAATAATGTGCTGAAAAGTGTTTAAATGATATGACAAGATCGACAAATGCAAATTGTTCTAGAAATCTAGTTTCCATGCGAAGACCTGCAGAATGGCTCACTTTTCTCAAGAACGGTGCATCCAATTTAGCAAAGATTTTTTCCCTACAAATACTAGATGGTGGTTTGATCCTGGCAACTTCCGTATGTCCCTCAAGAAGCTTTTCGAGATTTCAAAGTCTAGGATCACTTCAACTCTTCTCAACGCGATCTTGCGACTCTGAAAATTTGAATTTGTTTCTGATGAGCTTTTTTTCAAAAAGTGCTAGAGAGGAGAGGAACATTTAGGCATGCCACTAGTTCACGTAGCACACTGACATTTGTCGAACTTGTATTTACATGTAGATGCTTGGTCGGGTAATTGGCAATACCAATAAAATTCTTGATTCACGTAAAAAAACTGACTTTATTCAATGAAACGTTGTTATCTCATTCTTCTCGTTCTCGAATGAATTACCATTAGTTTTATGAAATAAGAGAATAGTATTTTCTGATACTAAATAACTTTGACAAATATAACTAGCCAAACTAATTTAGAAAGCATTTTAACTGGACTGGCTGTCCATGGACACCCATGCGCTAGGGAAAAGTTGGATAATTGACTAACCGACTTACTGAGGTTTACCTCACTTCATTCAGAGCGCTGGTACGTACTATGTTCTTCATAGGTATATGTGCAAAGTCAATGCACTCACCTTGTCCTGATGTTGAGATGTTTCATCCGGATAGATATGAAGTTGACGTTTGCAGCATAAAAACATTTTTGTCCGTATTAAAATATCTAAATAGTAAGTTTTTTCTCTAGATTGAGCGGTTTTTCTATCGGGCAACCTATAATGAATCAGTGACTTAGTATTCTACTCATATTTCGATTAAATTTTATTCACAGAGCTCTACATTTCTTTATAAAATGTTCGACGTGAGATTTTGTAAAATGTGGCATATTTCATTTCTAATCGACAACCTTCAATCACATCAAAAAAGAAGAAAATCACCGATTAGAATTCTCTAGGTTTTGCATTATCTTTTTGGTTTGATTTCTAAGACAACTCAAAAGAAGTCATTCGTTAATATTGGACGTCGTTTGAGAATATAAATCATGTATGATTTTGTTACCCCTTCATTGACCCATTATAGTGGCTAACGTATAAGTCGCAATAGTTTGTTTCTTTCACATAATAGGAGACATTGTAACTATGAATAGAATTACTTCGAAATGTAGAGAAGTTAAGTTGAAGTATGTAACTTGTTCTTCGATTCAATAGCAATTTATTGGCGTGAAAGAGAATATGGCATTTTGTACAAAACGTTTTTGGAAAAAATGTTTAGTTTTGGGAATGAGAATCGATCGAAATAAGAGCAAAATACTAAGTAACCAATTCATTACGGACCATTCGATATATTTGAATAGAAAGAGTTAAGAAAGAATATACTTGACAGCCAATATGTCGTTTATCTTGAGAACACTCAAGAGTTAAGCAAATAATGCATCTTTCAAAGCGACCAGAAAGAAAAAAATCCAAGCACTCTTTTTAGATCATTGCATACATTATCCGATTTATAAGATGCAACTATAAGAAAAGCACGACCGCTATGAGATGGTTATAACTAACGTTCTGTTGTTTTATAAAACATTGTTGGCGATAAGTGATAAGTGTTGTAGTATATGAGTTCTTCAACAGATAAAAAATATATTCCTGGAGTTTTTGTTTTCTATCCTATCTTCTATCCGACAAATAAGCTAGTCATGAAAAATAAGTATATGAAAAAAAGCATTTTAATACAAAGCTTTGGAAAAAGCGCCATTTTTGTGTTTAAATGCATCATTTTTACGTGCAATGCCGTATGAAAACACTGTTTGAAAGTATGCATGAGAGAATGTGATTTTTTCTTTCAAAAACAAAGTGTTATTTATTATATCTTTCGAATGCACTTGATCTTATGTTTATATTTATCATGCATTTAAGAGCGTTCTTTTACTGAAAAAAAAACGAATTTTGTACAAATACGTTAGAGTGCAATATTTAAAATGGCTTTATCTTAGGAAAAATCAGTTACTTCACAAACAGGTTAAATGAATATTTGAATTCGCATTTTAAGTAAAAATGCCTATTTCTGATATAAACCTCTATCAATACAGACAAACATTTCGTGATATCAGAAGCAAAAATTTATTGCTTTACCCCGTGTAATCTTTCAGCGATTAAAATCAACTAAAATTTCAAAATCCCATGGGGATGATAGAAATTGATAATTTTAACTATAACCGATTACAATTTGGATTTTTTTTCGAAAAAAAAATCCGATTATCGATAATACCAATAGGATTTTGAAATCTTAATCAATTTTAATCGCTTGAATTTTTTACAGGTTACCTGATAGCCTGATCATATCTATTACAGCATGTCAATCTACTTCAATCTATTATTATCTATTAATTTGTTTCAATTTATTGTTACCTGTTAATCGGTGCTAATCTATCACCATTTCTTAATCTGTTATAAATTCTTTATTGATTTTAATCATATACATAGAAGATTATCGCGTGGGGTGTGGGTGTTGGTGAAAAGAAGGTGTGAGTGAAGAGAATACTCACCCATACCCACTCACACGCTAATTGTTTACAAAGAACTTCAATTTCAAATTTTGAATTTAATTTTCTTTTTTTATTGTTTTTTTGCTTTTCTTTTTTGCAAATGAGTTTAAATTTTTTGCAACCAATGGTATAGTATATAATAACTATTGTGTGGATTCAATTGATATGTTTCAATAATTAAAGATTTGATATTCGAAATTCTGAAAAAACATTATTTTATTTTATAGATTTTGCACAAACATTTCGTTGAACATTTCCTGATTTCTGCTACACGTTTCAAAATAGAAAGTCGGAGTGACGACAACTTGGATAACTTGCAAACGATAGGAAATATTGCAAATTGGTTTTGGCCTAATATTAGCTAAGTTTGTGGCATATCGATCCATGGTCAACAGATTTTCTCCAATCGAATTTCTAAAGGACTTTTAAACGAGTCTTTAGAACACGAGAGGTTTAAGTAGGGAATTCGAAGTTTTAAAATATACATTTCATAGAGAAAATTGCTCAATTTTCAACTATCCTAATTTAACGTAATAAGTAGGTCTAGAAAACAACAATTGACCACGCTGAGTCAAAAATGATCTACCACTATCATGTACGGATTTTCCAAACATCAGTTAATAACTTTATGTGCTGAGGGAATGCCAAAATTGGAAAAGTTGAATATAATTTTGGTAGATCGTTTTTGAAACTGAAAACAGATACTGCTAATACATTTAACATGGTCAATTAATCCTTTATTGACCTACCTTTTGACTAATACAGGATCAGTTGTCTGAAATCGAAGGTCTTTGACAAATCATTAGAACTCTTGAACAGTATAAACTAGAAATTTCAATTTTTCATAGCTTGAAAACGTATAATTTTCTCTATCGAATATATCTTTAAATACTATGAATCCAATGTGCCATGAACTTAGCCAAACGCTTATTGAAGTCGTTTTTCAATATCTCTTATCGTTAGCGAGTTACCCCAATTGCAATGACTCCCTGGCTATTTTGAAATGCGTAGAGGTCGAGAACATCTCACTGGGTGTACGATGCCTTGACTATTATACTATTTGTCTCCCACCGAGTAGACTTAACGCACTCGAATACTGTATGTTTCTTTTTGTTTTGCACAAATCTTTCGATTGTAATCATACCAAGCCAATAGCCAAGATTTTTTAACAATGAATGATCAGGAATATGATTATATTTTTGTTTATTTTATATTTCAATGTGTTTCATTTAAATCTGTATTAAAAAATATTTATATTAATCGTATTAAGAAAACCAATAAATAATCAATGAAAATTACGTTCTAATGAAACACTTTATAGCTAAATGTGGTACAATCCATTTTCATGATTGTGCATCATTATTTAATAAATCTTTTGGTTCTTCTGCCTAAAAATTTCACAAACGTAAATATTAATTGTTTTTTGTTTTGAAAAATAGAACCTTTTGACAAAAATTCGAGAACGATAAGTTATTAAATGTAAGGTGCACCAAATGCAAAAATCAAGTAAAAACTTAAATTCCTTTTTTCACATATGGTTTGATAGAGCTTGTCGAGCTGATCACGAATATCACCTTTTTATCCATTTTTAAGCGAGTTTTGCAGGAGAAATCTTCAAAATACGAGGAACGTTCGAAAAAGCGAGAAAATGACCATTATGAAGAAAAGTCTAAATTTTACCTACTTTTGTGCACCCAAAATTTTTCAAACTATTTTATTCAGATTCAGCATTAAAAACTGAGTCTATTCAAATGACTTTCAGCTCATTTTCTCGCAGCAGTCTCTTTCATGAAATTTGACTAGGATGACCTAGCCATCCATTGAGACCTTAATGTTGCACGACTTTCTAGTCTCTCATTTTGAAACTTTTCCCCGACATTCATATACCATTCGCACCGTCATTGGACGACAAAAAAAGCTATCGAGCCAGGGCTACCAACTGTACCCCATTTTGACCTTTTGTATCCCACGAAAATGTGTACCTCTGAGGTACGCCTTTTTGTACCCCATTTGGACTTTTTCATTGGTACTGTATAAATCATCTTTTTATCAGAATAAACAAAAGGACACCGACTAATGGATTAAAAGCCAATTGGTAATTTTCATGATTTCAGTGATTTTCGGTGATTATGGGGGATTGTTACCCACTGAAAAGTCACCAAAAATTGCAGAAATCAGTTGATACTGGGTGATTTATTACTTCAGTGTTTGCTAATTTTAATGAGACGCTTCACTTGACTACGCCGGATGAGTTCATAAATCTAGCCTTATTCATACAAAGATGAAATTCATATCAGGAGTAACTCCATATGATTCAAAATGTTGTCCATGTAATTTACTTTTTTCTGACTTCGACTTAGTTAGAAAAAAGTTTCTACTGTGAACGTCATTTGTAGCCACGTTTTCACTTTAGGACCCGTAGCCATTCGTCGTGCCCTTACTATATTTTAAACCAGACACTTCTTTTTTTAATTTTCAAAGTAGAAGCAGATGCATCTTGCTTTTGTTTACAAGATGCGTGTTGATGGCTTATAATCAGCATAGTAGGAAGAAATACAGGATCTCATGGCCCCGCTTTTATCAAGCTTTTGTTTGAATCAAGAGAGACGATCTCACAATAATAGCTCGTTCTCTTGCAGATCTTATTGTACAAAAGTAAAACATAATGAAAAAATGACTTCTGATTCCGTCTACAAAACGCACTACTTTGAACCTGAAAAAAGTAAAACATAATGATGTTTCATCCATTGACACACTAAAGAGACAACAGTCCGAAGGAGCTTGTACAATGAATATCAAACATTTGCTTTAAGTGAACATTTTGATTTCTTGAATAGAAATGTGGTGAAGATAGTTATAATTGAGAAAAGATATGCACCAGTTCCAACCCCACCAATTCCTGGAACTGAAATTGGACTGCATCGAGACTGGTACCAGTGGCACTCCGCGATGGGACTGTGGACAAGTACGATCCCCTTGGGTTTTAAGCAAGATCGAATTTTGGCAACACAAAATTGCTATTTTTATGCTTTCTATAGAGAACTGCGTAACAATTAAAACGGAGTTCAGCTGACTGAGCGATCTCCCTGCTTCTTTGGTTCCTGAAAGTCTCATGCCCTAAGGTCAACTAGGGTTTGACCTCTCGGGGCGCTTATGACTGGTGCACCCCTAATTGAGAACTTCTTCGTTTGAACTTAAATATCCAAGATAGTATCCTGCATACAGCACGTGGAATAAGCCCCTTTTTACTAAAAATACCGTTTCCCGCTGATTTTTTGTAAGAACTTCTTTTGTTTTAAACACCAATATTTTGTACCCCATGCATATATCCCATTTGGAAAAAAGTTGTACCCGACAAGTATTCCATTTCAAACTTTTTGTACCCCATTGGAGATCTGAAGAGTTGGCAGCCCTGTATCGAACGCTTTTTTTCAAATTCTATTTCTTCGAAAAAAAAATCCGCCTCACCTAGCCCAAATACTGGGAAACAAAAGTGTATGTGTTTCAATGTTGTCGAATTTGATCCTGTTTTCAGTTCTAACCTTCTCATATAGGTGGGAACGAGTTTAGAAGTCAATAACCATAACGGAGGACGTCTGTGCGTATTAAATTGTACATGTTAAATACTTTGTAGAAGAGAAAGAAGTCCTTCTGAATAGCCTTAGCTTGCTATTCTACAGAAGGTATATCGATATTTTGTCTACATTTCTGCTACGCATTTTCTTTTCAAATCATTTAATATGCCACGGAAATCGAAACGACAATTGCACTATTCTAAGACACTCTCTGGTGAATGGAAAGACCGAGATAAGAGGCAAAAGCCTGTAGATGAAGAAGAGAAGTTAGAAATTATCATAGAGGCGGATGTACGTGATGAAGAGTCGGGCGACGAAAGTCATTTCATAGACAAGCTGGATTTGCCGACGATTGGAGATTTGTTTCAATTATGCAAAAGTGCGTGCGGTTCCCGTAAGATGTCTGTGTTGTTGTATATGCTTTTACGCTACCTGGGCCACAACTGGAAACAAATTGATGATCTTTTTCAAAGTATCGGTGCCTGTCGCTGTCAAACTGCTCACAAATGGACCAAAGTTTTCATAAATAATGATCTTGAAGTGCTTGACGAGGAAGGACGTGGCGGTAATCATTGTAGCTCGTTCTACGACATGTTTCCTGAATTAGAAACAAAGGCAAAAGTCTTCGCATTTGAATCGTGCTCTTATAAGTCGGCAGACTTTACTACTCTCGACTTGGCAAACTTCATTGACACTAAATTCTATGAAATAACACAAACGGCGAAAGTTACTGATGTTTTAGTTCGTTCTGCGGAAAGCTGCCGACTTAATCTTCGCCGTTGGAGCGCCAAATTTGAACCGAACTCACAAACGCCGTACTTCGAAGACCATGAGCGATCCGATGTAGTGGCACATCGTCAAGAATTTTGCCTCATATTTTGCTCAAAACAAGAATCAATACTACACAATTACCAACGACGATAAGCCGAAGTCGGTGGTTCCAGCTCAGAATCCTCGAGTGCTCATTTGTAAGTTTCACATTTTTTTCGAACATTTCAGAGAAAATAATGAATTCTTTTTATGTTTTAGTTCACGACGAATCAACGTTCAGGAGCGGTGAAGTATCGGCCAAGAGGTGGACTGCGGAAGGTCAGACGCCGTTCTTTTCGAAAGGACGTGGACGATCGCATATGGTATCAGACTTTATCGTCCAGCATCCTAGTGGGCTGTTCTTCTTTCTTTCTGATGCTGAATTCGTACTTGCTGCAAAAAAGTTTCCATCTCTGCCCAATCCCGATGGTATAAAGTATCTCTGGAATTCAGCCAGTGCGGGAATCAATGTTGGCGAAGAAGGTTATTTCAACAACGAAACGATCTTGGCTCAATTCGAGCGTCTGTTTATGCTTCTTCCATTCAAGAAGGCTTCCAACGATCATGTGGTCGAAATTATAGTCGACAATGCTCGGACACATACGGCCAAAGAATATAGTATCAATGATTTCAGTAAAGGCATCGGTACGAAATGTCCGGTCGATTTTATCCATTGCTTTGACGATAATGGCCAACTTGTGTCAATTTCTTGTTATTTCTTGCAGGGGGAGCACAAAGGAAAGTCGAAAAGCCTAGTAAAGTTGTCGAAAGATCTCAATGTGCCAATTAATTTGTCGATGAAGCTCGCTGAAATTCACAATACTCTCTCAACTCATCCCGCCTTTCAAAACATGTCCAAGTTGGAAAGGGTGTGTGGGTATGGGTGTGGGTGTGGGTGTGGATGTGGATGTCAGTCTAGAGTTTCTCACGCGAACACTCAATGCAGCATCCACACCACAACCAGCCCTGATTCCGAATCCACACGCACAGAAAAATCCATGCCCACGCCCGCACTCCGAGTATCGATTTCTCAGCTCAGTAGCAAGATAAACAGACCAAATTATGCAGTATGCCTCTACTGTGTATTAACAGCTTTGTTTATTACGAGAGCTGAAGTTCTGATTAACAGAAAACAAAATAAAAACGAAAACTCAGCACTTTTCATCGGTATTGCGAGATGCAAACGTTTAGTTTTTAATCAGTTAATCTTTCACAACAAAGAATGATGCATGAAAGTGTAAATAGAAACCGATTACAAAACATTGTTGAAAATGCCATTCACGACAACTTGTCGACAATTGTTTCGCCCAATCGATGAAGAATGGATGCCTATCAATAATCGAAAATCAATCGTTTTTTCACACCAGAAATCAGACTCTTTATCAAGAACAATGCGAACACTCAGTTGAGTATTATGCTGGTTGTGTATGCAGCATCTCCAAGTAACAGTAGTGATCTTGAAAAGTAAAGGGTAGCCACTGTACGAATAGTTCTTATTTCCTTGCAGTCATCGAGCGAGGCGTTCACTGCACAGTAGAGATCAGCGGGGTTAAACTTTTTAGCCCCGAAACGCGAAAATATTTTTTATTTCTCCCAGGTCCCGACCCCGACCCCGAAGAGCCCCGATTTTTTCTCACAAATAGCTGACATCTAATATGTGCGGCATTCTGTTGACGAAGAAATTTAGACAAGTTTTGATTGCTAGACAGTCTAACGTAATCAATCGTGAAAAAAACAAGGCATTCTCTTCGTTTGTGTATAAAACGAAAAGATGATTTTAAAGTTGTTAACACGAAAAGAACTCGAGGATGCTTATAAAGAAAACGAGATGATTCTGTTACATATGTGGATGCGAGTGATGGTAGGTGAGGGTGTGGGCGTGAGTGGAGTATGGCTACGGGCGTCGGTGTGGTGTGTGGTCAGCCTTCTGTACAACTAGGAGTGCACCCAGTCGACTCACAGCACCCCCAATCACACCCATCCACATCCTCTTTTTCTGCGTTTCTGTTGTCTTTTTTAGTGAACCTTTGAATTCTGACGATCAGATACCTGTCTTTCTTTTTAGTCTGTTTACTCTTTAATTAAGTGTGAAAATAAATAAATTTGTATTACAGAAAAATTTAAAATATTTTTCGGGGAGTATCCTAGAAAAGTCGGGGTGGGGACCGGGGTTACGGGTTTCCAGCTGATCTCTACTGAACAGTCAGATGTTTTCTGACTGATTGTTTTCTCGTGAAAACAATTAAAACTAGCTATCAAGCAATCAGGCAACACTGACGCTTTCGAAACGAAAGCTGATGCTTTGTCACAATCATGAGAAGAGCAACTTTCAAGTGACAGACCAAAGGCAAATATAGAGAAAAAAACAAATCCACGAACGTTCGAAATGTGAGTCTCAATATTTTCGTGAGTTCTGTTCAATCGGTGGATACAAGCGGACAACATTTCTTTGTAATTTTCGAAATAACCGGTGCATAAGGCTGCCGGTCTTAAGAGTATAGGTGCTACACAGATCATTGATCCGAACTCTCAATCTGAGATTTCTGTCAGAGACCGAGAGCAGTAACCCTTTTAAAGTATCACGTTGAGACGGCCTGATGTATTTCTTTCGATTGTGATGAATACGAAAGACAGAGATAATTGTTAG
>CAJNSZ010002262.1:0-14294 GCA_905329745.1 Rotaria sp. Silwood2
ATATTAGCAACGAATTTTGTTGTGATTTTTTGCATCAATGTTTATCATCAAATTCTGATCTCTCTTCTAATTTAATTCAATCGTGTAATATAACTCTTCATCGTTTATATATTCGACTTAATCATGCACGTTTTCTTGAAAGTCTCATTGAATATATCCCCAATCTCGAACAAATATCGGTGGAATTCGATGGTTCATTACAAATTGATACATTATGGAAATCAAACATAGAAGCATTGAAACAATCAAATGAAAATTGGTTCAATAAAGTAAGAAATTAATCGTTAGTTTTCCATTTTATAGATTTCTCAGTTAAACAAAAAAAAACGAACCCTATTGCTTTAGATACCAAAACTACAATGTTTTAGTTTAAAAAGTTTTATTGATAATGATTTGGAATTTATTTATTTGAAATGGCTTCTTAATAATTTAAATTATGTTAAAAAACTTCAAGTTCATATTAAAAGTTGTAAATTAGACGATAGAAAATGTCAAAATATATGGAAATGCTTGATTGATGCAAATTTCATTCGTCAATATTGCTTACCTGATAGAATACCTAATTTAATTGATTTCAATTTTTATATTTGTTCACAATGTCAATTATCATATGATGATATAGAAAAAATAATTAATTCATTTAAAAGTCATTCTTTTTTTATTTCACATCAATGGACAAATGTTTATATGATTCAATAATGTCATGCCAGCATCTTTTCTCTTCTTTTGCTAATACATTTCAATCTTCTGATAATCGAATGTCAGTTATTAGTTATTAAAAAAAAAGTTTGAAAACATCTTAGTTAAATGATATTTCTTTTTCTTTTAGTAATTATTCATATATTTTCAAATTGTTAAGCTTTGGCGACACATGCTTCAATTCATATCCATCACTGTATTTATTTTTGGAACAATTTAATGAATTATCTCCTAATATTTCTCATATCAGTGTATATGAAAGTAAATTAATTTGTCATTTCGATGATTCTTTGTTAAATAATAGAGTAAAGAGATAACAGCTATGAGTATACTGACACAATTTCGTAATAGATTTTTTTTTGTAACAAGAGAAAGCAGAAGTTTTGATCGAAACACTTATATGAGGATAGATATTTATCTTTCTCTTCTATTGAACTGAATCTAATAGAAAAATAGTTAAATAATGTTTAAAGTAAATAGAAATTTTTTTTTTTTTTTTTTTTAGCACATAATAACGATCTTGATAAATTTGATCTTCTAATGTCATTGGAAATTTTATCCAAAATGAGGCAAAGCAAGAGAATTGATATTCTTTTTCGAAATGTTACAAAAATTCAATTTGGAACGTATTTTGATCGAAAAACTTGTTAGTATTCATTTTTTTTTTTTTTTATGCTAATTATTTATAGGTTGAAAAAACATTGTCGCAATTTTTTTTCTAGTTACGAACTTTATTTAAAGTTATTTCATAATTCGATTGCTTTGTAAATATATCTAATTTCACTACGGACTAAGTTCAATCTAAACTTTTTCTATTTAAAAGAGAACGTCGCTAAATGTTTACTCTTAAAGATTAAGTTCATCATCAATAAAGAAAATGTAATACTTTCTGTTCGAATTTAAATCAATGTCAACCATTGTTTCTTGAATTTGAATAGTTGTTCTGTGCAAACAATTCGATCTCTCAGATCTTTTATGATTATTGCATAAAATGTAACTTTGATTTAGACGATTTTGTGATGACAATAGATGAAAATGAAATACGTGGAAAGGTGCTTGCTCATCTCATTTCAATGACTGTACAACTCAAATATCTTCGAGTTGAAAGATTCGAATGGCTTTTACATGTTATTCAATATGTAAGACATTATTTTTTTTTATAAATTAGATGTATATTCTTGAATATAATCAAATCTTTATTGTAATAATGAATAAACATTTCTAGTAGTATTAAAGAAAACTATGAATCTCACTAGTGTTTGCCTTTACATATATATTTCAGTCAAAGATTATGGGTTACACAAAGCGATAAGCTATTTTCGTTTGTGCACCACTTGAGAACTAGAGACCTGCAGGACAGTCTCCAATCCGGAATAACCCCATTTATGCATTTTGAAGAACATCGGAGTGGAACAAATGTGATTCTAGTGACGTAAATCTTTGTCTTGCGGATCTCTACTTAGATTATTTATTTTGATTTGACGAAATAAGTCTAATAGGTTGGTATGATGTACTTACTTATTTTTTGGTTTTCTATTTAGGCATCTAATGAATTAAGAATAAATTCATTAAATACTGTACGATATGTTGAATTTTGTCTTCCGAGTTGTCATAACGGTTATGAAACAATTCATATTGGCAAACATTTTGTACCTTTTCTTAGCACATATATGCCTCATTTACAAACATTATGTCTTTGGTGACCAGATGATTTTCCTTGGACTACTGGTAAGTTTACTTTAAATAAACAAAAACAATCATAATAAAATTTCTTAATGAGTTATGACAAAATATCATCGCTTTTTTTATTTTCTTAACTTTTGTCAATTTTATTTTGCTATTTATTGATCAAACAAATATTTTTATAATAATACACAGTTCGGCTTGAATGAAAAAATATTCTTTTTTTTTCTATAAAGTTTATTTATACCTTATCTTATTCCAGTGAGAAAAATTTTGATTTATGTAATATGTAGTTAACATTTGAGAAGTAACATCAAATACTTTGAAAGCTTTAGTTGTTATTGAAAAAAATGAGCAATCATTTGTGATTGAAAGAATCAAAATAATTTTATGGAAATTTTTCTAATTTATTTCTATCGATTTTCAGTTTAAAAAAAAACAATAGAAAATTAATGAGAATTGTTTGACTTCAAAGTATTAACTAAATTTAAAAGTCTTCTGGTCAAAAATAGTGATTAGAAGAAAATGATAGAGGTAAAAATCTCATTCACAGCAATTTTTTTGCTCAATTATAAAATCAATCTAATCAATTCACTCTATAAGAATCGAGAGTGAGTCCAGATTGATTGATAAAATTCTTTTGAAGTCCGAAAAACATTGAAAAATTCTTCATGATTTTTTAGAAATCTCTAGTTTGAAGAACTCATATGGACAGATGCGATGAGTTCCAAAAAGACTCTTTAAATATTTTTGTCAATCTGTCAGCACTTATTCTAGATGTTAATAAAGAAAATTTTTTATGAAAACTGCAAAGAAACAACTTCCCTTCTCATACATCTATATCGAGTATTGTGTTTCTTTTTGAAAATCGAAAGACAGAAAAAGAAACAATATTTATTCATAAAATATATACGCGAGACATTCAACTAAAAATAATTTTGTGTTTGTTTATTTCAGTTCGACCAGATTATAAGAGACACTACGATGATCGTTTACTTCTACAATGGCTAAAGTCTTTACAAACATCTGAATCGATTGGTATATATATAAATACAACAATTTTATACGAAAAATTCTTTTTTTTAGCTCAACATGTGATCGTTTTTGAACAAGATCTTTGGCAATTGACAGATAAATTAAAAGATTTTACTTTTCTTGATATTTATGGTGAAATTCATTACACAAAAGTAGAACCTTATCGTTTAATGGCTCAAGCTCGTTTTCCACATAGTCGAGTAGATGTTGACGTATCAAGATTTCGTCTATGGCTTTAATTTTCCGTGTCTTAGTTATGTGCAATAGATGTGTGTTAAAGACAATTGTTATTGTAAACTAGTCATTTTTTGCTTGTGTTTCTGTAATATTATGAATTGTAAGAAGTTTACATTCAATAATGAAATGTCAATATTGTTTTTCATACATATATTTTATTGTTTTCTGGAAAATTCTAATTTTGTTACTGGAGAAATTTATTAGTTAATCTATATCTATCCAGATATGTTATTGACTGGATAAGTGGAAAATTCTTTTGATAGTTTATTTAACGAAAATATAGAGTAAAACCTCTCTTAGATGGGCACCAATGGAACTTCTTCAAATCGCCAATCTCACGAGGGTGCCCGTCTTATAGAGTTTAGAATATCGACGACTAGTACGTTATTCACTAGCGAAATGATAAACAAATCTTACTTATATGCTCTCGATTCACTTTTAGCATTTTGATTACACTTTTGTCAATTAGAATCTTCTTTCAACAAAGTTTATTTTCTATTATCTTATTTACAATCAAAATATTCTGTGTTTGAAGTTTGCTTCATATTGTTTCCATCAAAGGTACAGTCCCCTCTTTTTTCATGATTTTCAGACCCCGAAGACGATAAGTTCGATCGGATTGAAATTTTTATCACAAATAGAACACCTAAAATGATGAGACACGTGTTTGAGGAAAAAATTCTCTAAGACTGTTTTTCATGGTGTTTTTTATGAAAAACCTTGGTTTTCCACAGGTGCTTATCTTGCCATTGTACGAGCCCATCGAATTTTCTCCGATTTGGCTGAAAATTGTTTTTGGGATACCTACGACTATATCTCAGAGGTCGTTTTGAGCTTCTGCAAAAATCTCACTTTGTTTTTTTTTCTATGAAAAAAAATACGTAAAGGTTTTTGTCAGAACCAAGTTTTTGACGTTCGAAACCTCATAAATCCACATGGAAACACCATCAATTAAATCGGCCGACATTATCTCTGGAGAATACTTCAAAGTATCTGTGATAAAAATTTCAGCTCGATCAGACGAAATTAAAATAGGGTTGTACATGGCACAATTGGACGATTTGCATGAAAAGGCAGTTTTGGGAAAAACACAAAGTAAGTTTGAGAAAGATTGAAAGTTCGTTTTTTAATGATTCTATGGGTAGTCTGTTATGACGATCTCCTATCAGGCAGTGACATTTTGACAATTTTTGGAGCAACAACTTTTCGTAAAGATCAACCGCAGATCGGTCTGAGATTATTCAAGCATAGATTGAAAGATCAATACCGAGTCTATCTTTAGAGCACATAAACAAGAAACGAGTTTTTTTTGTTTTAAAAGAGGAGGGACTGTACCCTCAATCAAATTGTTAAGACTAAATTAAATAAATACAAATCAAATGATTATATCATTATGATTTTGTATTAGCAAAGGCTGAAAACTTAGTATATAACAATATAGTTTATTTTTGTAGTTTCGTAATAATTCGTAGATGATGAAGGTATTAATTCAATGAAAGTTTATTTAATTAAATTTAATCCATTTTTGAAAACAATTGATGAAGCTTTATTTAGTTGGGCATATGAATAACATTTATTCGAATGACAATCAAAATCAAAATAAATATAAACCTCTTTGTCGTCTGACTAAGTAAAAAAGATAGTTCTAGATACTTCTTTTTTTGTGATCGTTATCAAATGCAGTTCAACAATAGATTAAAAATGATCAGAATTTCTAAGAATTATTTTTAATTCTTCTTGATAAATTATACAATTTCTTAATGAAAATGCTTTTTCAAACAAGTCAAGAATTTTAAGTTTCATAAATAAATAACACATGTTTCTTTCTTTTCCTTCCAATATTTACATTTTCTATTCGTCCGCAAAGATGAACAAACTAGTATTTGAATCATCATAATAGAAGAAAAAGAAAGAAAATTTACCCATCGAAATGTCGATCATTTTGTCCTCCTCCATTATTTCTTACTATCATTATCATTTTCTTCTTCAAATAATAATCGTTTACAATTAAGAATATCTTCATCTCTTGAAATATTTTTATATCTTTGTTTTATGTCAACTTCTTTTTCGATACTTGATCAAACACATAATGATCATATACAATTTGGTGTTTTTAAATGTTATTGAACGTTATCATTTTCTTTTGATAATTCATCATCATTAGATATTTTACACGAACTTGAAATAGAATCAAAATCAAATAATTATTTAATAAAATTTGATTTACATTTAAACGTTATTGAAAGATCATTATCAACAACAAAACATTCATCACCACCAATAACAATATCAGATTCATCATTATCAACATCGCCAATTGTAATTCCGAAAGCAACACGTCCACCACCACCTGTATCATTTCCATTAATCGTTCAACAAGTGTAGTAGTTGTTACTCCTAATACCTAAAAAGGTTGAACAACAAATTCCTGTTATTTATCAAAGTTATAATGGAACAGACAAATCATTATCATTCACATGATAATACATCAAATTCTATACGTCATAGAAAAAGAAATTATATTATACAAAAATCAGTTAAACAAAATGGAAATATTTATAGTGAAAATCCATCAATATCAACACACAAGAAATTACAATTCATAATAATGAAGTTGATTTTTCTATGGTATTGAATTTCAATTATTTATTATTATTTTTATATTTGTAATATTTAGGTTCGAGCAATGAAAAGATTTGAAATTGAACGTAATCTTCCTATTCAAACATGTGATACAATTGATCGTGTTAAAGCACATTTAGGTCATCGTCTTGTTGAAATGAAAAATAAACAATGTTCTCATTGTCTTCATTTATCAGCAGCTGAAGTTTGTTTTACAAATATAAAATTATTTTATATTTATTATATCGTTTTGTTTTAGACGACTGGTATTGTACCAAAACCAATTTATAATCGAGATTTAGCTATTGATTTACTTAAATTAACAAATACGATTATTATTGAAACGAATTATGTTTTCAAAGGTAGTCAGAAAAATTCGATTTTTTTTTCGTAATTAAAGATAAAATGATTCATGTTCTATTTTTTAATGGATATCATCAACTTTTTTTTTATCTCGTTTATTTTCATCTTCATCATTTAATGGTATAAATAATCAAGATCAACAAAAGTTAAAAGTAAAAAAAACTGATCGTATTAAACAATTAAAAAATTGAAAAACTTGTTTTATTAAAAAGATTAGTTGAAATGTGTTCCAGCAAAAAATCTATAAGATTTCTTTTGTTTTTTAGATTTTTTTTTCTATTATGTGGACACTTGTAATACTTGATGATGTGAACGTGCCCGTCGATGAATCAGATGCAAGTACAAATAAAATTAAAACAAATTATACGGGTCCATGTTTAGCTTTCTTGATGGATTTCGAGTTTGATGATACTAATATATGCACGCTGTTTCATTATTCGTCTTACATTAATGAGGAATAATGTGGAGCACAATCAGCATTATTATTACAAGTACTACTAGTAGAATATATTGATGGTGAATTGCAATATTGTTTGGATCTTGATGGATATAAATCAAATGGTAAACCACGTTTATCAAATATGAATTTATTAATAGCTGGTGGTGATACAGATAAAAGTAAACGAATTGAAAATGCTTTATGTATGTTGAATTCAGTTGAAAATAATTTTAATATTAAAAATGAAACTGCTGATGAAGATGTACATTTCATTTATAATGAATTAATTAATAAAGTTTCCATAGTCAAGCCAGTAACGAAAACTTGAAGCGACAACGAAGAAGCTGGTGGTAAATCAAAAATATAAAATCTATTTTCCAGATTATTAATATATACAATTGCTATTTCAGCAAAAAACACCAATACAGGAAATGATTATCCTTGTATACGTATATTTTAGTCCGGCTATTCTTCAATATCGACACGAAAGATCTAGTTCAAAGCTCGAAACAAGTTTCGAGTGTCATCTATGATGGTTCAAAAGAATTTTCAAGTGCCATTAAAGACGGCAGTAATAACTTCAAGTATGGCGGTTATGCTGTAGCATTGGGATTGGCAGCCATAGGCGCTGGCATTACCATCGGGAATATTTGGGGAGGAAAACAAAATGATCCTCCAATAATAATAAGTACGTTAAGGGGATCAGGTTTCAAAAAGAAAATATCGTTCTTATTTATCGTTGCAGTGGCCGGTCCTCAACAACAAACAACAACACAAGAACAATAAGTTATTTAAATTTTTTGATTTTTTGTTCATTGTTTGTGCTGTTGTTTTTTTTTGATTTTTTTTTGTTTTGTTGGAAAACTCATAAAAGTTTTTTTTTTTTCTTATTATAGATTTGATTTTTTGTTTAAAATATGTCGAAGGTGTTATAAGACAACAACAGCATTCAAGTCAAATCTTATCACAAGATAAACAACAAGTACCTATGTCAAGAGAACGTTCAATGACAATAACAACAAATGCATATTCACTAACAATTAAACAACCTGAACGAATGAGTTTAACATCACTTGAAATAATAACAGATACATTACTAGAATTAATGGAAGCTTGTATGAATGATATACCTGATTGTGAATGGTTAGCACAATGGCAAGAATTAGCTAAACGTTTTGCTTTTCAATTTAATCCAGCTTCATACCCAAGAGCTATGTTAGTTAATTATCTTTTTATTTCTTTTAAAAACGTTTTATATTTATTTTTTAGTATTGTTAATGATTGTATATCAAAAACAACAAGTGATGGTGAAATAAAAACTTTATTACGTATACTTGTTAAAGCACTTGAGTCATTTTCTGATATTGATTTAATTGATTCAATAATAATGTGTTTAACACGTTTATTACTATTATTACCACCGGAATCAAACATTCATAAATTTATGTTTTGGATAGCTTTGTCAATACTACAATTAGAAGAAACACAATTATATGCATCAGGTTTAGCTTTACTTGAACAAAATCTTCATACACTTGATCACATGTTAAATTTATTTGAAAATACAAGTACACATCAACAACAAACATTAGAAAAAATCATGATGGATGCTCGAGAACCATTAGAATGGCAATTTAAACAATTAGATGCTAGAATGGGTTTATCATTTAAATCAAATTTTAATTTTGCACTTGTTGGACATCTAATTAAAGGTATGAACAACTGAAGAAAAACGAAAAAACATCGGATAAAAATTATTCAAAAATATTCCTTCTAGGTTTTCGTCATCCAGTACAATCAACTGTTGTTCGTACAACTCGTGTACTTTCAACACTTCTTAGTATTGTTTCAAAATCCAAATCACATGATAAGTTTAAAGTAACACCAACAACAGTACCATATTTAGCAGCATTGTTTAGTGTTGTTGAAGAAGTTCGTACTCGATGTCCAGTTAAAAATTGCTCAAATCTTATACCAACAACAACAAATCTAACAAATATACCTTCAAATGTTAATCCATTATCACATATTCCACAATCACATTCAAGTACATCAGTTACTGATATAGCTGGTTCAACAACACTTAATGTTCAACAAGGAGTTTTTACACAACGATTAAAATCATGGGATTTATCTTATTTAGATAAAACACGAAAAGTTGGTGGTGTATCAAGTTCACGCTTATTATCAATTCTACCATATGCACGTTATTATCAATCAGTTGATATTGAAAATGCATTACCAAGAATTTTAACAAAATCAGCTTCAACACTTGTTCAGTTACAACAAGTTAAACAATCTGTACCAATAACTATTTCAATTGCACCACAAATTTTACCTGAAACACAACAAACATCACAAGTAATTTTTTTATATAGAAAATCAAATTTTCTTATAAATTTGATGAGAAATATCCGTAGGAAAATTCATTTAGCTCTAGACTGCATACTATGAGTCGATTTAGCAAAGAAATAATAATAAATCAGATGATTCCAATCAGTAATCGATGAACACCTTTTCATTTGACCATATTTTTATACAATTTATCATTTCAAAAGATTAAAAATTTATTTTTATTTGTTTTTTTAGGCAAGTTCTGAAACAAATCTTTTATTAGATCCTAATGTATTAACCGATACATCAACACACGCATTACTTTTAACCGTATTATCAACACTTATTCGTAATACATGTGATGAAAATGAAATGAGAATATTGTATGAATATTTATCGGAATCAAGTATTGTTTTTCCAAAAGTATTTCCAGTTATACATAATTTATTAGATGCGAAAATAAATTCTGTATTATCATTATCACATGATGAATCAATATTAGCATCAGTACAATCAATAATATATCAAATGATTGCATATTCAGCTGGTGAAGATGCAAGTCAACAACAACAACAACTTAGTTATTTACAATCATGTGGTTTTGGTGGTTTATGGTGTTTGGCTGGACCATTTACTGTATCACGGCAAAATCCTGATAATGTCGAATTATTTGTCAATTGGTTAGAAGCTATGGTTGAAACATGTTTACCATCATTAGATGAACATGAAGATGGTTCAGAAAATAGTGGAGTTGGAAGTGGTTTTACTGGAAATAATGGAACACGACATGCATCTTTACATTTACATCATCCATTTCGACATCATCATCATTATTCTGCATCATCAACAGCATCATTATCTTAATGCAAATTTATCATCATCTGTGTCAAGTGTATCAATGGGTAAGATTATTTCAAAAAAAAAAAAAACGAATAAATTTTTTTTTAATATTTAATTCTTATATCTTTAGATTCAATTCGTTCATCAACAATTCGTGATACACAATTTTTTGATTTAAATGATCTTAATCGATCAATACAATCACAAACTCAAAGTGAAAATTATGAACGAAATTATCACGCATAACACAAAAACCAAATTTTATTTAAATGTTTAATTGTTGTTGCTGTTTTTTATTCTAGTCATTTTAAATGTTGTAATTATATATATATATATTTAATGTATTTATTTATTTTTCTATTGTCTCAATGTAGTAATTCAATGTTAATAAACAGAAAAAATAAATAAATAAATAAACAAGTAACGCGACGAAAACGTCGCTAACCTTCTACTGAAAGGATATATACCGTTGTGCATATCATACGTTTTCAATGAGCGGCGAACCTAATGTTCTCACATATACTTTAAGGAACTAAATTTAAACGAACAGCCTATGGAGATGTATGTATATGATCAAGTTTCTAAAAAGACTCGAGAAGTGTAAACCAGTCATAAGCAAAAATGTCACACATCAGTCGATGAGGGATCCTCTACCCAGCCTCAACAGAGTATTCATAGTCACTAATTGTTAGTTGGAATAAAACAGCTGATGTGATTCATAAGAAACATTTCTATACTCATATTTTTACTATTGTTCAGCGATACTTGTTTGGCTTCAATTGAGAATCTATGCTCAAAGAGTATTGGAAGAAAAAAGAGAGCTGCTATGTAGTTCATTACATTTTTTTTTCACTTGCATAATGAACAAGCCAAGTGAAAAATGGCTTGACCTCAATGTACGTCATTTTCAACGTGATACTCCTCAAGACTTGACAATAAAATACGAGTCAAGTCAGATGTACTTTGTCAGCTCAAAATTTTCGTAGACCTACATTCAGTAACGTACTTTTTTGGTTGTAATATGGAATCCCCTTTAATAATGATTGAATTACATATTGCATTTTGAGGGAAGAGTACCCTTCATGGAATGCGTTATTATACGGAACTATCTAGAAAAATCTCTATAGCTAATTGATGAAGAGAAGCAATATATCAACGAGATGATCTTAAATACGATGTTACTTAACTGAAATCGATGAAGAGTATTCTAATGAGTAATCATTATGATGAAAGCTTTAGATTCTTGTCAAAATTTCAGTGTTTGATTACATTTTTGAAAGTGTCAATTGCAGAATTTTTGCATGGGCGATTTTTACTGAAGATATTCATTTTAATTTTTGGTTTGAATGTCATTTTGTATTATGAACTAAAGCGAGACGCGAGTGTTTTACAGAATGTCATAATGATTAACCGATTGTAAAAGCTATTGAACTTATAAAAAGTACTCTGAAATGTATTTTCGAGGCAATTGGAAGTTATGAATGGATTTGAATGAAGGTGAGAATTTCGTAATGCATTTCATCAAGGTACACTATAAATCTGCTGCATTTAGATATTTATAAAATAATGGATAGACCTACATGAGCAGCTACCTTCCTGCATTCAATCATTTCGTAGAGAGATATATGAGAAATATCAAGAACTTTCGTAATTTCATTTACTTTTAAATCACTTGAGTCAGTACATATGTTTTTAAGTAGCATCGTCAGTCTTCATAGCTTGATTTTGTCAGTTTTAAAACTGAAAAATATACCAGTTTAGATCATGACTGAGTCTGTAATTCAAACAACTAAAAAAGTTCTTTTATTACGAGTTGGTCTTCTTTCACAATTGGTCCTGAATTTTGACTTTTGATGTAGTCAACAGTTCGCTTTGAACCTGGAACTGAGATTAGTTTAGTTGTTGTCAAATTGATATTTCTTCTACTGAAAATATTTCTAGGGTGTGGGGTGTGGGTGTGAGGTGCGTGGGTGTGGGTGTGGATGTGAGGTGTGTGTGTGGGTGTGAGGTGCGTGTGTGTGGGTGTGGATGTGAGGTGTGTGGGTGTGAGGTGTGAGGTGTGTGGGTGTGGGCGTGAGGTGTTTGGGTGTGGGTGTGTGGGTGTGGGTGTGGGTGTGTTTAGTTTATTCTTATTTAATCACCCACACCCACGCCCACACCCACCCACACCCATACCCATCCACCACACCCGCACCCACACATTCACACCCACACCCGAAATCATGTGTTGGGCACGGTATTTGGCATGTAACCCCAGATTTGTGCCCCATAACAGCACCTAGAAATAGTCCCATCACATGGAGAATTAAATTCTGCATCTAGCACACTTATCTAGAAAGTTAACACAAGTCATAGAGCGAATCGGGACAAGAAATACAGGATAATTGTTGTCGTTACACGTGGAATAAGACAGTATTTCGGAGAAAAGTGGTAGTTTTTGCCCGATGACCCTCCTGGAAACATGTGTCATTGGATAGAGCACAAAATTCTGCACCTAACACAAGTGCTTAGAGAGTTAACACAGGTAAGAAAGCGAATCTGGACAAGAAATACTCGAATCTGGTGCTAACTTCACTTACGTAAAAAAACTTTTTTTGAAAAAGTTTTTATGTTCTTGAAAATGATTTCCTCAGTGATATTCGATCATTTTTGAGCAAATAAAAACCATTTTTGTACGAAAAACTCACATACCCATCTGGTCATGCGAAAACTTCCCACTGTACAGTATACTTATTTAGAATACTCGAGGTGTTTAAAGATCTATTAATATCTCAGCTATTACAAATGCTATAGAGCTCAACCTGAAGATAAATAGTCCTCGTTTTTTGCTTGTTCTTTGCTTGGTGTCCTAATAAGGAAAAGCCCTTCTATTTAGAACATATTCACTGCTCTTTAAACTACCGTTTATTATTCATCTATTTTTCAAAATAAATCGATGATTTTTACATTATTCTATGTAGCACATGATGCCACTCTCAATTGTGTAAAAATATTTTTTAAAAAGCTTAGATAAACCCTAAGTAAAAGAGAAGTTTCTCAGAGATTTCAAAAAGCTGTTCTGATTAGGATCATCGATTAAATCACATGTGCGCTATACGTTACAAGCATCTAGTTATTCGTTTTTTCTTTCTCTTTGCCTCTCAAACAATGATTCATAGAAAGAGAAAATTATGACTCTCGGTGAGACCAACCGTAACTTATGTTCACTGATTTTTATTTCTACCGATGCACGAAAGAACGAGAGAACAAAAAAGAAAATACGTTGTATCTGTGTTTTTAATTTCTTCATCGCGCACATATTTTCATATGTCGACTATCATGATTGTACATTGGGTCTAAATAAATCATCATGACGGGGAAAATTATCAGGGGAATTATTACAAACCGAATTTTGCACAAATATCTATCGGCAAATACAATTGTAGCTGTGTGAAATCAAACAGTAAGAAATAGTCTCGTTTTGTTTGTGTACAGTGCAAAAAAAAAAGGGTAGCAGAATAAACCATTGCTCTATATACAGTTTTTTCATAAACTCTTGAGGGTTTTATGACTACTGAAAAAAAGGGTTTATTATAATGGACTTTAAAGAGAATGGTTTATTATTCTACATTCAAGGATTCAGTACGATACCCTTGGATACAAATATGTTATGATTTTATCTATAAGGCTCTAATTCGTTACCTTTTGAAAAAAGGGTCTATTATTCTATCCTCAATGATTTATTACGATACGTTTTCAGTATATTTTTTTTTGTAGAAGTGTTTTATATAAAGAGTCTTCAGAAAAAAAAGTTTCTTATTCTAAGACGAAGAGTAGATTATTCTACGGTTTTTGTAAAAGAAGCTCTGTTTATGAGTCAGTCCATGTAAGCCACGACCGAACCTGCTCAATCGAGGTCATCAGATCGGGCTCATTTTATGATATGTTATAGAGGCAAGAGTTCTAAGAATTTCTGTGAAAGATTTTTGAAAAAATATTGAACCGTTAATTTTTTATGAAGGTTTTACGAAAAGCTCTAAAAATGCCACCTTCTCCAAGGGGG
>CAJNSZ010002263.1:0-16721 GCA_905329745.1 Rotaria sp. Silwood2
CAAAACTTGCTTTGGATAGGATACAACCAAAATTCTGTTAGTATACTAATTCGTAAGAGTATCCTCGTGACGTCTTTTTTTGTTTTAAATCTACAGTAACATTTGGCAAGTTCCATCAATGCGCAAGGAGCTAGGTTTTCAAACTTATTTCACCTCTACTCCATGATGACGGCTTCTATCTATCAAATACTGTTTCATAACGTCCTTAACACAAGCATTTTCTTTATTTCTTGAAACTGACATGACTTTTTCAAAACGCTTATTTTTCATTACTCAAATGCTTTCCCAGATATTAAAGCAGAAAGTCGAAGTTTTCTTATGCTGCTTAGGGTCCTCAAGTGAAATGAATTTATGCTTTTTTTAATCTGGAGGCAGTATGCATCTTCTCGAAATTGGCGACTAATTTTCGATTTTTCTCCGGTATTGTCACTGATACTGTTGCTAAATCGCAGTTTCCTCACTGATATTGACGATTTTTCCTACTACAAGACACTATTTGCAGTCATTTTTTCTAAAACAACAGCACTGAAATTAAAATGAACATGCACTGTGTAGCAGGAAAAAAGGATATTGAAGACATGGATCCACGTCATAATACCGATTGAAAGCGACAAAAAAAGCATAAGTTATTTGAAGCTGAGATTGATTTTCGCAATTTTTGCTTCTGTGTGTAATTGTTTCATCAACATCTTCACGTTAATCAACCACAGGGTGTGGATTTAGTCTAGGGGTATACAGTTCACGCTCACAGTGAATTTGAGTGATTTTCCTTGCTCGAATATAGAGTCTTTCGAGATGGCAGAATCCGAATCTATAATCAATCTTTTGAAATTTTCAGTTGAACTTTTTTCAAAAAACAATTTTTTAACTAATAAATGACTTATTTAAACACATTATTTTTGGGATAAAAACGTATAAAAAGCTTTGGTCAATCTTTATAAACAACCACAAGCTCCCTCTTCTATACAAGTTATGAAGAACTGCTCATGCTCATATGTAGAAATGCGTCAAACTCAGTTAGACTGCGTGCAAAACATTATTGGATATCTGATAAATTCACTTGTGAACTGACTACTCCCTAGTCGAAGCGTTACATCTTCAAGGATGTGTTTGTGCGTTTTCTATGTCCATAAACGCCCACATCCTTCTGCGAATCCATTGGAGAAATAGTGTTGATCCTGCAGGAAGCGTCCTGGAAAATCTTGTAGTATGGGAATATCCTGTCAGAATCAAAGATTAGATTCGTTGAGTTTCAGTCGGATACTTTGATCTCTGGATCTTTGTATTTTTCCATTGAGATTCTCGCAGTTTCTTTCGCTTTCCGGCAGCTTTTCGGCAATTTTCTGTCTATTTTCCGCGTCGAGATTATCATGGAGAAAAGTGTTTCGCGTACGGTGGATTTTCGACCCGAAATACTGCTCGCTAGTTCTGTGCATTCTTCAGTCGGATCCTGCAGGAAACACGGTAGAGAAGTCGTGGAATATGGCCGGAATCAACGATCTAGTTAGCATTTGTTTAATTAAAACCAAATGAAAGAAAGGTCATTATGTGGCAACATTCTCTATCATTCAAACAGAAGCAGTCAATTAATGAAGAAGTTGATTCATCTAGCAGTAGTATTGGACCGGTCAAACGTACATTATTTGGCTCAATCATCTAAGTTTTCGAATCCTGGAGTACGTTTTTTGTCATCTTGTTGATTATATGGTAGCATTCGATGATATTGAACAATACATTAAGTATTGTATTAATTTACCATCAATTGATTGTGTATTTATCGTTCTACCTGGAAGCATTGAAGAACAACTTATTCCTCATATATTAGACTCGAATGAATGCAAAATCACGTGTTCAATTTTGACAATTTATATTTCCTACCAAGGTATAATTAAACATAAACAATGCGCTGAACAGTATTCAGTAATCAAACTACATAGTTTTCAATGACAAATAAGAACTTGTGATTCATTTTAATGATGATGTAACTTCAATACTTGAACCGGATGATGTGGATGAAGGTGAAAGTGTGCATGTGGATGCCAGTAGGTGAGGAGAGATATCCACACTCAATATTAGCCTTATTGTATTAAAGTAATCTAGATTGTTCTTTTCAACAATGGCTAAGGGTCTCTGATAAAAGCCTCGAGTTTTGTTATGAGCGGTGGCAAAAGCATGCTGTCAAATGTTTTTGAATGAACCTACGCTGCGGTCCACACCCACAACATTAGACTATGTGTTCAAGGTAATACCAAATCTTGAAGAATTCAAAGAATCAATGCTAGGCGTTCACTACGATTCACCTGATGATTGCTATGATGCTTCAGTGCCAAAAACACTAGAAAAATTGCACATGGAATTTAAATATGGATATCAACTAAATTTTGAAGCATTAAAGAAGAAGTTTCTTGATATGTTCAAAAACCAAATTCGATCGTTGACTTTAATTGTGAATAATGCCGCAGAAGAGTTTTCCAAGTTCGACAAATTATATAGTCCAATAAGCAAGTTTACTCATTTCGAAATATTTCAGCATCAAATTCGTTCCAACTTTCGATCTGACTCGCACTTCTCAAACATTGGGCAACTATCAGACTCAAGCTACTCTATATTCGCTTTATTAGGGCCACATCTATTGAGCATCATCTTTCACCCATCGCCACCGCTAAATTTTAATTTTAATGAAAATGTCACCCTAGAGCAGCTACTAAATTAAGACTCACTAAAAACATTAAAGCTTAGTTTTGCCGACAAAAGTACAGTTTCTGACGGGCACTGGTTTATATCACAACTTATTATTATATCGTCGAATCTATATACGTTGTCGATCGATATTTCTTATACAGAAACAATCATTCAACCGCTAGTAACACTTCTTCTTATGAAACATTCAAATAAAATTACTTATTTCTGCAGTGAAAAACATCGAAAGATCAATAGTAATGATGATTTCTTACTACGTCCACCGATGTATCATGCGATGTTCTTCTGTGAATTATCACAAATCGTGCCGAATCTCCACACATTAAGATTTCCATGTGACAAACAATTTCATGACAAATATCTACCAATAATGGGTGCATTTCACAGTTATAAGCAAAACTTAAACGAATGTCAATGGTTGCAGTATACAACTAAACTATGATTCTATGTAAATGAGGATGATTCTTGCTACGAGGGACATGATTTTTAAGATTTGCTTGTAAGCGAAAATCAAAACGAACGTTTACAGTCTATTTGCATGATTGACTGGCTTTTATTCTATTTCTGAATATTGTAACAACAGAAAATGAAAAATATGTTTCATGTTTACATACATGAAATAGTTGTTGATCGAGTTAGTTTTTATTTTGCTCTAGGCATTCACTAATCAAAAACAGCTTCACATAAATTGTTCTCCATTTTCATTTTAATACTTTTCTCTCAATCTGGTCTCCAGCTCATCATTTTGAGTGTTCACACAATGTACAGATAAGACCTCGACATTATCTTTCGCATTGATTACCAATCAGAACGTTTATCGTCATCTCTCAGATGATGATGGCACACTAGAACAATACCTTTCTTGTTTTTCTTCTGTTTTATCATCTGACATAATTTGTAATCTCTTCATTTGCATTCCTAAAACTCCCTTATACATATTTTATTAAGATCATGGACCAAATTCGAAGTCTATCCAAACTAATCTTTCACAATGGAGGATATTTTTGTCCACAGCAAGGGTGGATATGGGTGTGTTAATGTGGATCTTCCCTTCACTCTTACCGACACCCACACCCACATCGCTAAAAATAGATCTTACGGATGGAGCCATCACTTGCCCATAGAGATGCATTTATCCTTCAAAATGGTTTTAGCCAGTGGCTTGATCAAATAGGCTTATGTTGGAGTCTAGAAACGGATTAAGCATATGTAACCTCATTTCACGTGTATCAACAAATTCCGAGATCTATCGTGATCATGTCTGATTGAATTTGTTTAGTCAAATTTGAGTTTATATCAATCTTCGATTTTTCTATTCAATCTCCGAAAAGGTTTTTGCAATCGTTATTCTTATCGATCGCTTCATGACTATCATAAGAATCGAATATGATGTAGATTCCTTCATTTTGACTAAGTATTGAGTATCAGTTCAGATTTTTCTTAACAGAGTTTTGATAATGATTCTCTTACCTATACGAATCTTTCTCCCGATTCTCCTTCGTTGTTCGGAAGTACGACAGTCAGTCCTCCAAAATCAAAAAAATCAAAGAGATACATATTTTGTAGTTCCTTTAGAAACAACGTTGGCGAAAACAGAGATTGTCATTGTATTTCATTGATTATTTATGTCGTACAATTAGTCTTTGTTGTTCATCAATGAGTATAGTCTACAAACGTTTCATTCTCTAAATAGAAATACTAGAATGATAAACGTACGAGTCATCAACAAAATTTCGTTCTAGTAAAGTGGCATAGGAAGTGTGCTGCAAATACACAACATTCTTAATGATTCTGCGCGGAAGTGAAACAAGCGGAAGCAAGGTTTTACTTACGCTGGAAACGACATATCATTCTGTTGTTAGTTCTGTGCGTAGTAGTCCGTGCTTCATGGTAAATTCCAACACAAAGATTAAAATGCGCGGAAATAAGTGAGAAATGATCATATAAAAGCATTAGCGTTAACAAGAATCATATTCAGTTATATCGCACAGGTCATGAGGCCTCTTTATAGGGTCTGACAGAATAGGCTTCAGTCTATAAAGCCTCCTATGCTACTGGATGCGCGAATTCGACTTGAGAGATTTTTTTCCTTGGCCAGCTCTTGAGCACTATTTTCAAGTATGTTCCAAAAGCTCTTATTCTTAGCTTATCTAATAGTGCCAAATGATCCCTACGCAGATATAGGAGGCTATAAGGAACAAAGACCCATAGCTAGAACCAATTTGAGTTCTTACTGTCTCGAAAAAATATGGACCACACGACTCCGTTGACTTTCACGTCATATAGAAGAGCGAATACTTGAAATAGTCTTATCTTTTGAACCGAACAACAAAAGTTCGTGGTTTTTATACTACGAGCACAACTCGTGGAGCTCCACAATATGAGATATAAATGAGGTCATTTGGAAAATTTTCTACATGATGCATCTTATATCTCATGAAGCTACCCTGCTACGACATCAGTAGATAAGCTTTTAGACACATACCTCTTCTTTACGAATGGACCATAAATAACTGATGTATAAAGACCAATTTTCTCGGAAAAGTTTGTCGGCACAGCCCCTAATGAGACCAAAATGTGGAACTCATATTCAATCGTCATTTGAACTACAGAGCAGGTTTTAATGCAGCGAAAATCGCTGCCGAAGACGATAATAGATCTAGTCGAATGCGTGTCATCCTTTGCTTATTCCAAATGTTTTCTAAATTCTTTGACCGGCCAAGCGCTTTTCGTTATTCTCCCATTGTTATTGTGCTGCTGTCGTTCATATCTGTTTTTAATTCGTTTTTTGTTAGTTTTGGGTTTTTTCGTTTGATCCCAATGCTCATATTCATTTCGCTACCGTTCATCGTCGAAAGAATAGATCATACATTCTAAGCTTTTTCTGAGTTGAAACGCCGATTGTAATCGTTTCACGTCGACTCTCGATCATTTTTGACCAACAATGCTTATTTTTGAGTATTTCTTCTCGTGACATCTTAGGCATACTGGGATACTTGTGGATCATTCATGTCTCTGTATGAAACGGCATTTTATGGGATGAATGTGCACTCTCGAGCCTTAGAGCTCCTGATACTCTGGAAGGCTCACAATGCTCTTGAAGTAGTTTCGTACTGGTCTTGTAGTACTCCCTTCAGTCGAGGTAGGAACTAAAATCTCATACTGAACCTATGACTCTCTATTCCGTAGTCGGTTAGAGAAAAAGACAATAGACAGCGTGGGATAAGTGAAAAGTTCTACAATTAAGTCAGGCTTTTCAGACAACTCGCTTGATTCTATTTGTCGAACAAATCTGCTCGCTCATTTCATGCACATATAGGCGAGAGAGAAATTCAACATGATAGAATTTCCACCATAGGCACCAAAAAAGGAACAGTAGAACATCATAGTCACAGCTAAGGGAAGCATAATGTAGCAGAAGACAAGATTTCTAGAGCTCTTTTTTTTGCACTCTGGGCCCAACACAAAAAGTTATCTCTGTCTCTAAGAGAAGGATGTCTGTATGTGGGAGGAGTAGATAATTTTCGGATACAAACTTGCACTCACTATTTTCATAGTGAGTTCCACAAAATATTTTAATATGACTAAGCAGTGACTTATGTGCGTATATACTGTCGAGGTGTTATCAATGTCTAGCTGGAACCTAAGATCTTAACTAGCTGTATGACAGCTCACCAGTTCACTTAAAGTGCAGATCGCAGTTAAGTGAATGGGTGCCAGTAAAAAGTGGATACAACTTTTACAATGGGAGTATGTAATCTTTGAGGTAGATCGAATCGAAGTTCAAATGTCACGTAGTCAGATTATTAAATTTCAGTTTCCTTAGTACGAGTACGAGCTGATCGTATTGTCACTAGTACTTCAAATATACTGGTGAAGCGTCACAGGTAATCTGAGGATGCGCAGATTTTCTCCAGAATGTGCAGAATAGATAACTGCTTAGTTTTGTCAGAGGACGTAAAGCAAGACGTAGTTAGATCAGCACGCACACGAGTCTATGGATATCTTGATTTCAAATTGAATTTAAAAGAAAAAGACCGCCGATTTTTCTCACGGACGGAGGATTACTGAATCTACAAAGAGAAGATGATTTCTCACCATAATGCAGCAGAGACACCATAACCTAGTATACGGAAACCAAACAACACATCCAACGATTCACAGAGAAAAATCTAAATAACAAACAGACAGTTTTTCAGTCATTCTTCCGTAGAACATAACAAGCACACATAGCGTAAGGGGGGCCGGGAAAGGAATTACAAGAAACTAGTCACAGGACACCGCTATCAGACGTATGAAAACAATGCTTGTTTTGTGCCTTCCGATGAACCTGTTCCTTGAACATTATTCACATCAGTGATATTGGCGCACTTTTTTTACGACGGGAGGGAGGGATGGGGGTCCTTAGGATTCTTCATCACGTATATAGCTACAGACCCCTTTTTTTAAGACATGGAAAGCTATTCATCATAGTAATAGCTATACCCTCCCTTCTTTCTAAAGACGGGTAGACTAGGGATCTTTTAGGGGTCTTTAGAATTAGTCACTATATCTATAGCTATAGACACCAGTTTTTCCGGAATCTATAGCTATTATTATGATGAATCATTCGAAAGACCATCATTTCTTTTTGAAATCGAGTGTCCTTTTTCTTCAAAATTAAGAGTGAAATTAAATACCCCAAAGTATGAAGCACACAGTCAAACTGACATATGAGAATGAACGAATTTGACGTGTGAAGAAACCGAGCTACCGTTCCTCAGTTCATATTCATTTGAACCAAAATTTACGTGCGAGAGTCGAAGTTTGGCAGATCTACTTTAGCCTTTTCCAAGACTTCACAGAACAACCTTTTTTGAAAATACTTTCCATAGCTCAAAAATTAACTGACTCTGAAATATTTCTGTGAATTCTGACGAATAGAGATTAAGACTGAAAAATCTGGCTACAAGTGCATGAGAAAAAAATCCAAGGGTCCTTTTCAAACTTTGGAAAAGCGCTGAATTTTGTGATCGAAATCTTTCCCAGAGTGAGAGGGAAAAAAATAATTTCTACTTGCGTATCCTTGTTCCTCTTGACCTCGCACACCAGTGTGTCTGCTTTTTTTTCCATTATTCACTTCATCAGTAAGCAGGACTATTGAGGAACTCCGACCAACGGGTACCCCATTTGGTCATTAAAACAAATCCTTGAGCGTGAGGTTAAGGGCATGAGAATGGAATCCGTTAACTCGGAAGTTATGGGGTGTGCGAAGCAACGCTTACACCCGACATACTCATACAGACTCATTGCAACATCAAGTGTAAAAATGTAGCTCTATACTTATTGTCTTTTTGTTTCTTTGTTTTTTTCTGCTTCAACCATGATAAAATCGTTCACGGTTTCAAACAGTATTTACAACATTGAAGACCTTAAATCTGATTTAGAAGTCTTACTAACAAAATATCCATCGTTAACTGTCATTTTTGACATTGATACAATTCAAATTGTGGCAGAAAAAATATTTGGAAACGAGCGTGCTGTATTATTGACTGCTTTCGCAAGTCAATGGAAAGACGTATACATTCAAACGCATCAAAATATCTCGCAGCAAAATAAAGCGATCAAGCATGGTAAAAAAGCCATAGTGTCAGGAGCTTCGGTCAACGGATTAATTCAAACAGCAATTCTGGCAAAATCTGGATATATAGTCGATGTTTATGAATATAGAGAAAAATATACTAGAAACATACAGTGGGCAGGACGACAAGCACTAATTGATCAGTTGGCATCAATTGATCAACGTCTAGCCGACTATTTTTTACGTGAAATTGCACGACATATCCAGAAAGGATCTATTCGTCTATCAAACAGTGGAAAGAGACACCGTGAAGTGACCGTGCCTCGCAGAGGTGATCCGACCGCCTTACCATGTAATGGTGAGGAGCTGATGAATAGCAAGTCACTTGTAATTGTGGAAGCAAAAATATACAAACGTTTTCTCTACGACTAAGTGAAAAGTATACCCAATGTCAATTTTTTTCATGCACGAATACCGAAAATAATAGATTGCAATGGACAAAGTAATTATTGTCTAGAGGAAAATAATCCTATCGACTTGATTGTTTTGGCAGAAGGAGCTAACAGCGCCAGTCGGTCTCAACTAGGGGTTCGTTTCATCGAGGCTTCGCCTCGTAGACTACACATCGCCGAGCTATTACATATCGAACAAGGTGGATGCATGATAAGGCATTGGTGTCAGGAACGGGGACAACATCTACTCACAGGAACTATGTCACGAATGGGTTCTGGTAAAACATGGATCGTTGCTGATGTCTTATTAGAAAATATTGAACCTGGCGAAAAAATTCCAGAAGGACATGTTGAATATGTACTCGAAAGACAGCGGTTAATAAATGAAGAACTGTATAGACTAGCAGCCTCAGCAATGGAACTGCCTCTAAACGAAGTGAGACAAGCTAAGCTAGAAGGACTCGTTGAAGGATCGAGTCCAGGTCTATTTCACCTCAGTCAACATGTTTCAGAAACTGGGTCACATAGACAAAACCTCTTATTTAGCGGAGATACTGTTGCAAATGGACACTGAAGCGTTGGCGGCGGAATGCAAATAGGTATAATCTCCCATGGGCAACGTTTGAAAAAATTACTACTTGAGTTAGATCTTAACCGCATTCCTAAAAATGAAGCCATCCGTGAATATGGAATTGGCGTTGTCAATGATTCTATTGCTTGGCTTATTCGAAGAATACATGATTTCTATCCTACTATATGCGAAGAAAATATGTTTAATTGTTTCAAAGTGTGTATGGAGCAGTGAAAGAAGGATCCTTCAATATCACCTCACCAACGCTTAGAAACAATCTTATCAGCTAATGATTTTTCATGTTGTAAAAGTGTTAACAGTTGTTTTTGAACATTTTAAATAACGCTTGGCTCAATCAGTAGTGGATGCTCAGATCCTTCCATCGTAGGAAGTTGTGTGGGTGTGGGATGTGGGATGTGGTTATGAGTGTGGGTGTATCAGTGAAATTAAACATACACCCACACTGTCACTGCGGTCTTGAATATTCTCTTCACGTTCCGGCAACTACATTGGCATCTGCGGCTACATTAATTATACCGATACACTGACAACTACAACAGTATTTACACCCTGTATTTCATACATACCATCCAAGCCCAAAACAATGACACTCATGCTCGTAATAGTGATACGAGAGTGCTGATTGTTTGTGTTGGAAAAGCAACTAAGGGCGTGGATGTCAACGTATGGATGTGAGGTTCACGTCAGTGTAAATTTCACTGTCGTAGACGGAGCGTGAAGAAAATATCAAAAAAATACAGTGACAGTGGAAGTTATACCCACACCCACACCCACATCCTTACTTTTTCGTAGAAGAATGAAGCATTTAATTGAATATCGGAGTGGCATCGAATTTCTCTTAATCGAAGGATTATGCTGAGTGCTTCTTAACTTTCGATGAATGTGAAAAATATTGCCTCTTCATTATATATAACGACGAAAACATTTACTATTCTATTTCATTGAAAAACAAGCGATGGCCTCAATAGTTATCCGCTGTTTTGTGCTCGTTGTATTCAGATAGTTCTAAAAACCATATTTTTTCTATTCCTATAACATTGCACAATCTTCTTTTGAAACCTCAAAGGTTTCTTTCTTGTTTTAGCTTTTTCGTTCTGCTTTTTATTTAGTACTTTGGTGTTTGGATGTGAGTGAGTGTGGATGTGGGTGTGGGTGGGTATGGATGTGGATGTTGGTGGGTGTGCCTGTGAGTGTGAGTGGGTATGACTGTAGATGTTGGTGGGTAGGGCCGTGGGTGTTGGTGGGTGTGGATGTGGGCATGGGTGCAGGATGTGGACGATAAGAAGAATAGCAATCGCACGCACACCCACACTCACACCCATACACACATTCACACACCCACACCCACACCCGCATCCACACACCCACACTCCAAGATATTATTCAAAAACAAACCTACTGATTATCCGTCAATGGACTTAATTGAAAACAAGCTTACAATAATCTAAGAATTGTTACTCAAATAATGTGCAATATGTCTATATATTCTAAATATTCTTATATATTCGTAGTTTGATTGTAATTCATATTTGTTTATAAATGTGCTCCTTTTTTGCTATTCAGTAGACAATGTAGATCTTAAATTGTCGTATTAATCTAATAAAAAGAAAAGATGTGAAAATGGAAGATGAATGATGGTATGGATGTGTGGGTGTGGGTGTGGGTGTGGGTGTGGGTGTGGGTGTGGGTGTGGGTGTGGGTGTGGGTGTGGGTGTGGGTGTGGGTGTGGGTGTGAATGTGAGTGTGGATGTGGGTGTGATTGGAGTTCTGGGCGTGTGAAGACAGCACTCGCACGTACATTCATCCACCCACACTCACACCCTACACCCACATCCCTAGAAAAATGCTATGATACTGTAACTGCTCCAATCTTTTAATTCTTGCTTTAAACCATAGTAACAACTACCACATTGATTCGGTCAGATACTAAGATATCTCATCTCCTTACTCTCTTCATCCATATCATCCCTATCAGATCAATCATCTATTAAAACCTTTACCTCTCACCGTCTCCCATACTCACACTTTCGCTCATACCTTCACCTATCGACTATCTATTATACATGTATTATGTATAATACCACAGAAAAAGCTATATTATACTAAGTATTTCGCAATAATGTCTTTGCTGATGAAATGTATGTGTTTTTTGGTGATCTAAAGTATATTGTCCCAATATTTAACGTATTTCCTTAGAAATAATATATGGATGCCGAATATTTGATTCATTCAACAAAGATAAATTGTCGAGATGTATTTAAAAATTCTTCATTACTTTATGAGTAAAACTTAAATGTCAATAATAGAAATGAACAATTCAATACTTGTTGAATCTGATAATTAACATTGAAAAATGATTGAACTATGTCACAACCATCAAGATAATTGAATATTTCATAAAAATTTTATTCGACAAATCTTTAACACAAATTATCGAACTGATAAATTCATTTACGATCATCAAAATAGAAACAAATATCTATACTCCCCATCGAATGCATAGCTTCTTCCGAAATTTTTGGTTTTTTTCTCCAATGATCGCTTAAAAATTCATTATCTTCTAACTTCATTCAAATGTATAAAAAGGAATAAGGGAGAAATAGATAGCCGAAACAACATAGAATTATACGATAAAGACTAATAGATAATAACCAGAATGATAGTAGAAATATGAGCTCTTCTTTTAACTCAATACCTCTCCAATACTTCCATTATAATTTATTTATTAGTTTGATTGCAAAACAAATACAATTTTTCGATTAGTCATTACCATTGGAAGTACATATTATCATTGATGCGTTTAATTTTAAAATGATCAAGTAATTGTTCACGTAGAAGCATCTGTTGTATGTAATCAATCATTTAATCATCTAATGCTGGAACATGACAACATAATAAACGCAGATGATCATTACATTCATTATTAATTTTCTTCAAAATATTTCGTACAAATAATTCAATATTCATATTGTTTAGGTATCCCACTTGCAGATATATAGTAACAGGAAAAAGTGCCATAATAAAGTTGAAGTCTTCCATACTGCTGAAAACTTGAAGGTAAACTTTATTAATATGAATTCGTGTGATTGAAGAAGTATGAAAATATTCATCATCAAGTTCTTCAATCTGTATATTCGATGCCAAAGAATGAAATTTTAATGTTATTACATCTGGCAATTGTTTGACCAATCGAATTAACATACGCGGGTACTAAATGTTCTTCAATAATTTCCAAATGATGCATTTGTGTTATTGTTAACACACGTTTGATTCTTTCGAATAACATTTCAAGATAAAAAGGATTAAGATCAATTGCTAACATTAAACTAGTTGATGTTGAATATTCAATATTCTTATCATCTATATAATCATACCAGGTTTTTCTGGAAAAAAAACAGAAGAATTAATTTTCTATAAAAAATATTCATCGATATACTTGTATGGATAAATCATATATTTGATATCTGTATCATCAATTTTAACATGAAATATCCATTTTCGTTCAATCCAAAATGTTGAAGAAAATTGATTTATTTGTCCAGGATATATTTCATATTGATTATCATTATTCATACGATCATAATATGTGAAATAGCATTTTTCTAATTGAGGATAATAATATGAAATAAATTGTTTCCATCGATGAGCATCAAGAAAAATGATTTTTTCTGAACAATTAATAGACAAGATCTTTAAAGTTGAAGATATATTAAATAAGAATGTTTTTAATTCATAAAATGACGTTTTGCACATATGTAAATAAATAAACACCAAATTAATTAATGCAATTGATTGTAACGTCGTAATATTTGAATCAGTTTGATGAATAGTTAATTGATGAAGTTCTGGCGTATACGAAATTAATGACTCAAGTCCATTTAAAGAACAATGATGATTGATAATAAGACGTTCAAGTGGACTGCATTCGTTATTTGTCGCTAATGGAAGTGTAACTAAATGGTCATCATTAAAACAGAACATACGATAATATTTTAATTTACGTAAAAACAAATATTAATCGATATATATCATTAATTTTTTCTTTAATATACCATGTTTCAATTGTGAACGTGAAAAGACGTGGTAAATACGATAAACTGAATAAAATTAGAATAAGTATATCGGATTGAATGACTTTAAACAGAATACATACATCACGAGTATAACCAGCTGATGAAAATAATTCATGAATGTTTTCTTTATTACATTTGAAATCGAGTTAAAATAAAATTTTTCTTTTATTTAAAATAAATATACAAAATAGAATTACTTACATTATCAATAAAGCTTGTATTTGTAATAGGTTCTTCAATACCTAATCTTTGTGAGACATATGATGAAATATCAGTAAGAGATAAATAAGCGGAAAATAATGTAGTAATACGGTTAAAATCTGTTATTTAAGATGAACAAGATATATTATTGGTATTTTCACTTGTATGATCAAATTGATCTGATAGATTACAATGATCTTGAAGCATGTTATTCTTTTGAAACAGACATTCTTCGAGTGTTTGATATTTAGCTGGAACTGTTTGATAATCTTGGATGTGGGTGGGTGTGGAGTGTGGATGTGGGTAAGGGTGAGGGAGTGTGGGGGTGTGGGTGTGGTGTGAGGGTGGGTGTGGGTGTGAGTGTTTGAATGTGGGGTGTGGGTGTGTGAATGTGGGGTGTGAGTGTGTGAATGTGGGTGTCGGTGTGTGTATGTGGGTGTGGGTGTTGGAATGTGAGTGTGGGTGTGTGTCTCGTACTAATAAACATAGCACCCACACCCACACCCACACACATCCACATCCACCCACACCCACACCCACACCCCCATTGTGCGTTTAGAATTACACTGCATCTTGAATTTTCGTAACACGTTTGGAGAACCTGGTCTATCCTACTTTAAGATAATTCTTGATCATCTCCTCGGTATACTAGACCCTTATTCGAATTATAATTCATAAGTGAGCGAAACTTTTTCTTTTTCATTTTTCCTGCGAAGCCATGAACGTGCCGATATAATTCAATTTACCATTTAGAATTCAGGTAAAAATTTATCTTTTTCGCTTTGTTGGTGCATTTGTATGACAGTCTAGTTAAAATTAAAATTTATAATTCAGGCAAGAAATTTAACTTTTCCTAGACTTATATGAGTGCCTCATCTCATTTATAAATTTATAAAATTTATAATTGGTAAAAATTTTATCTTTTGCTTTTACCTAGTAGTTTAAGGATATGATTTTACAATTTTCATTTATATTCGAAGTCGAGTTTGACGGCTACTCCTTTCACGATCTATGAGACAAATAACGAATGAATCCGACTCACTACTTTCATACTTTGACAATAACTACAAATGATGTTTACAAAAAAAACTTACGCATGGATAAATGAGAATTTTTAACTTCAATGCATTGATGACCAGTCGTTCGTTTGTAATCAGCAAGACCATCAAGACCTGAACAGAGCAAATTTATACCACCAGCATTTTTCAGATCAGATGGAGAATAAAAACCAAATGTGGACAAGATAACATCACCTTCGTCATGACATAAAAAAGTATCAATTGTTGCTAAATTTTTGGTAATTGCTAATTCTGTACACACTTCCATCATAAATGATGCCTTTAACATCCTGCTTGATGTTGAAGATGATTCTTGACCCTGTCGTGTAGTAATTTGATCAAGATCAATTTTATTTGTGTTTTTATCAATATTTCGATAGTAAGTAGCTTCATAATGATGACCAAGACTGTTGATGCCGTGACGGATTAATTTGACATAACTGCTTTTATTTGTTCCTAGAGAATGACAACAGTTTATGATGTTGTACAAATACATATCGATCAACACTCATCTTCATTGTATGCTATCTATGCGCAATGACAAGCTAATTTTGTGAAACACGATCTGAAAGGAGTGTTGAAGTATATAGGGTAGAAATTCGCGTCCATCTCCTTCCCCTTCTCCCCTCACAGATTGTGACAGACATCTTAAGTAATTAATTAGTATTTAGTTAACTAATTAGTCGTCACAGACCGTGACAGACACGACCTGGACCCACTTCGGACCGTGACAGACACGTCCATACGTACAAGAACGAAAAAGAAAAGAAAAACCAATTCAACCATTTTAGCATCACGAAATGTCTGATGAAGATAAACCTCGTTTATCGAAACGTCACAACTAAAAAGTGACTTATACGTCATATTGTTTCTTAACAGTCTAGAGGTGAGAACGATAGAAATAATTTGATTTTCGAATTTTTTTTCAAAATACCTGTCTTTCCAACTAATAACGAACCATGATTGAGCATTACTGGTATATTATTAGAATTATTAATGAAAGAACGATTTGATATTGCACCGAGAGCAGTCAATGTAACAAATAGAAGTGTATCAGGTTGGAGACCAAATAACTCGTATTGACGAAGAACTCGTTGTAAGTAGCCATGACTGACTACATCATTTATATTTAATCGTTCACGTTTATTGAGTTCATCAAGATTGATTGTCACTTGTTGACTATAGTCGATCGACGTCGCAAGACGTGATCGACTCATTGAAACTAATCTATAAAAATGAAACATGATATTGTCACGAAAAATACAATAATTCTTAAAAGTACTAATCTTTTAACTTAATAATAGCAAAGTATCAAAATCGTGTATTAATTTTACGGCATTTTTTACATGAAAACAGAAAGGCATAATCGGTTTTTCAGATTTTAATAAACTACTATGATTAGCAATACTGTATTTATGCAAATTCGAACTACAAATCGTGTTAAAGACACATGGAAATAAGAATAATGTTCTAAAACATTCATTATAAAAGCATTTTTTTCAAATACATCCTTTATCAAAATTTAACTATTTTTCTTACGTTACATAAAGTATATCACTCATTCCTTATGTTGATAGAATAGGGCGTGTTCACTTATATAAATATAAAGAAATATTTCGTTATTCTTCTGCTGCTCATATACTACTCGTTTGCGTGACTTCGAATCCTTTTCATCACAAAGAATTTCATTTCATTTACCGAGGAAGTTTTTCCAAAAAAGGTGTATCAGCTATTACAAGCATTTCTAATGGAATCGTGAAAGTAACGAGAGACTGTTACTATTCACCAAAGATATCATCTGTAAATAACAGGACAATGCCCTTGCATCCTACCACATCATACATTTTGTTACTGACGACAGGGAACCATCACTCACACAAAAGAATATCATAATAACCTACTTGCGATTCTGTACTCTTCTCTAGAAACGTTCAAATGGAAAGTTTTCTGAAAATGATGCAAGTGGTGACAAGCAGATAGAACAGTAAGACTGATAATTATTCGTAAAGAAATCTACTACAAAGTGGGTGAAGGGTACAAAACTTGAATGATGTTGTTTTTGCTTTAGTTAGAAATGCATTACGA